>CAUYTI010042249.1:0-21930 GCA_963575145.1 Galago senegalensis
ATTAATGATATTGGTCTATAGTTTTCTTTCTGTTGAGTCTTTTCCTTGTTTGGGAATCAGGGGATACTTGCTTCATAGAATGTGTTGGGAGGATTCCTTCTTTCTCCATGTTTTGAGAAAGGTTATGCAACATAAGTACTAGTTCCTCTTTGAAGATTTGGTAGAATTCTGTTGCAAAGCCATCTGGTCCCAGACTTTTTTTTTTTGCAATTTTTGGCTGGGGCTGAATTTGAACCCACCACCTCTGGCATATGGGGCCAGCGCCCTACTCCTTTGAGCCACAGGTGCTGCCCTCATCCCATACTTTTCCTTTTTGGGAGATTTTGTATTGCTGATGCTATTTTAGCGCTTGATATACATTTATTCAAATTTCTACTTCTTTCTGACTGAGTCTAGGAAGGTGGGGTGCTTCCAGGTATTGGTCCATTTCCACCAGATTTCCATATTTCTGAGAATTGAGTTTTTGTAGTAATTATCGAGAATCTTTTGGATTTCTGAGGTGGCTGTTGTTATTCTCCTTTGTCATTTCTGATTGATGATATTAGAGTTCTTATTTTTCTGTTTCTGGTTAGGTTAGCCAAAGTTTTATTAAAAACAAATCAAAAACAATTTTGATTTTTTAAAAACAAATAACATTTTGTTTCATTGATCTTCCGAATGATTCTTTTGTTTCTTTCTTTCTTTTTTTTTGAGACAGAGCCTCAAGCTGTCCCCCTGGGTAGAGTGCTAGAGTGCTATGGCTTCACTGCTCACAGCAACCTCCAACTCCTGGGCTCAACCAAGTCTCCTGCCTCTGCCTCCCAAGTAGCTGGGATCACAGGCGCCTGCCACAACGCCCCGCTATTTTTTGGTTGCAGCCATGATTGTTGTTTGGCGGGTCCGGGCTGGATTTGAACCCGCCACCTTAGGTGTATGTGGCTGGCGCCTTGAGCCACAAATGCCAAGCCAGTTCTTTTTTTTTCAATTTCATTTAATTCTGCTCTAATTTTGGTTATTTCTTTTCTTCTGCTAGATTTGAGGTTGGAATATTCTTCCTTTTCTAGTGGCTTGAAATGTCCCATTAAGTTATTGACTTCCAATCTTTCTGTTTTCTCGATGAAGGACTGCCTTTGAAGTATCCCATAGGTTTTGATAATTTGTGCTTTCATCATCATTTTCTTCTAAAAATTCAGTTATTTCCTTCTTAATCTTGTGTTTAACCCAGCTATCATTCAGCATAAGGTTATTTAGATTCCATGACGTTATTTGAGTATGTAGATTCTTGTTATTGAGTTCAACTTTTATTCCATGATGGTCCTAAAGAAACAAGGAATAATTTCTATTCCTTTAAATTTTCTAAGGTTAAACTTGTGTCCTCAGATATGATCCATGGGCTGATGTGAAGAATGTGTATTCAGTTTTATTAAGATGAAATGGTCTGTAGATGTCTGTTAAGTCCATTTGTTAAAGGGTCAAGTTTAAGTCCATTACTTCTTTGTTTAGTATTTTCTTAGAGGATTTTTCCAAAATGAGGTGTTAAAATCTCCAACTATTATCGTGCAGGAACATATCAAATTGTTCGTGTCTGTTAGGGTTTCTTTTATAAGTTGAGGAGCATTCTGGTAGGGTACATAAATGTTAATAATTGAAATTTCTTCATGTTGAGTGTATCCCTCAACAAATATGATGTGAACATCCTTATCTTCCCTTACCTTTGTTCGTTTAAAACCTATTGTATCTGCAAATAAAATTGTAACCCCGGCTTTTTTCTGATTTCCATTTGCCTGAATTATATATTATTTGTCCATCCCTTCACCCTGAGACTATTTTTATCCTTTAAGGTAAGATGAGACTCTTGTTTTCAGCAGATATCTGGTCTGAGTTTTTGTATCTATTCAGCTAATCTGTGCCCCCTTAGGAGACAATTTAAACCATTCAGATTAATTGAGAGAATTGATAAGCATGGTAGTGTTTTAAGTGTCATGTTTTTCAAATGTCTAGTGGATATTTTTAATCCTTTCCCTACTGTAGAAGTTAGGTTTTGTTCAAAAATTTCCAGGTGAGTTTACTTTGATGGTGAAGCACTGTACTGATCATTATGGAGGATGGGTCTGAGAATATCCTAGAGAGCGGGTTTAGTTATACAAAATTCTTCAACATATGTATGCCAGTCTCCATTACAAATTAAACTCAATTTGGCTGGAAATTGTTTTGTTTTAGATTGAAGGTTAATGACCATCCTCTTTTGGTTTGAAGGGTTTCATCTGAGAGATCTGGAGTCATTCTAATATTTCGCCCTTTGTAGGTAATGCTTTTCTTACATCTGAATGCTTGCAGAATGCTCTCTTTTATTTTAACTTTGGCAAAGTTAATTACAATATCTCTAGGAGATGCTCTATTTGGATTGAGTCATGCTGGAGTTCTGAAGCTATCTACTATCTGAATTTCAGTATCCCTTGCAATGCTTGGAAAATTCTCCTCTATATCTTGGAGTAGAACATCTGTAGCCTTAGGACCATTCTCTTCTCCTTCAGAAATTTCTATAAGACAAATTTTTTGATCTTTTGGAGTAATCCCACAATTCTCAGGGAATGGTCAGTTTTGCTCTCTATTTGCCTGCCTTTTGAGCATTTGGGAATGTTCAAAAGCTTTGTCTTGGATTTCAGAGATCCTTTCTTCTGACTGCTCAACTTTATTACTGAAGGATTCTACTGTATTTTGGAGCTCCTGAAATAACTTTTTCATTTCTTTGAGCTCTGCTATTTCCTTTCTCATTATGTCTATATACTTCATAATTTTTTCTTTGAATTCATTAATTTCTTGAGACAACTTTTGCACAACTCTTTGAATTTCTATTTCCATCTTTTCCCCCAATTTATTCATCTTATTTGCCAAATGTATTCTGAATTCTATTTTGACATTTCAGCCATTTGTTTATGAAGGATATCTTCTGATTTATCCCCTTTGTCATTTCTGGGGTAGTTGATCTACTCTTCATGTTGCCAGAGTTCTTCCTCTGGTTCCATGCCATGGTTATTTTCTGCAGTTTGGGTATTAAAAGTGGTAGAGTGAGATTGGATTGGGGGATCCAGGAATTGTAGTTAACCACCCTTTATTAAAGAGCTGGGACTAGTGATTGTGACCTTCCCCTACTGCATTACAGAAGTCCCTTTTGGAGCTACATCCAGAGACTCTAAGGACCTAATTGGTATGATAGGGCTAGCTGGCTCTGTCTTTTAGTCAGCTAGAATCTATCCAATCCTACTGAATCATGTAATTAGGCTGAAACCTCAGCTTGGGGTGGGGGAGGGAGATACAAGCCATTGGGACCCCCCACTCCCCTCCAGCTGACAATTGCAGGAGGAGAACCAGTCCTTCCCACTTCACCACAACCGTAGTTCAAAGTTGGAAAGTCCTTGGGCAGACAGCCCAGGTCGAGGGTTGCAAACCAATTTATCCTAGGCAGGACAATCAGTGCTTGACTACAAGAGTTCAAAAGGTGTCCTGAAACCTGACAGCAGGGAACCACAGGCAGCTCAGACCCAGAAATCCTGGAGTTTGGAGTTTGACTTTCTCTGTTGGTCCCTGGGTTCAGGAACGCCCATCCAGCCAAAGAGTCAGGGTAGGGGGGTTGATGCCTCCTTCCCCACCTTATGCCACAGCAGTAAGTGATGGCCCCATGGGGCTGTGTTGCAACTCCCTTCAGTGGGCACAAGTGGCAGGTATATGGACTGGCCAGAGGCAAAGGAAGTCATTGCCTCCTGCACTGCACTGTGCCACCAGGACAACCTCATAGATCTAAAGCCCAGCTCTCTCCAGTGCTCAACAGCATCTGGGGAGTGCACCACCAATGTCAGTCCCAGGGTATAGTCACTGCCATCCTCAGGCAGTTCACAATGCACATAGTGTGCTCACCTAGTCTGTGCCTGTGTCCCAGCCCCAATGGCCCATGGGCAGGACATCACTGTGACATTTATTTCATGCTCATGGAGTCTGTCTCTGCCCTAGTCCCACCCCACCATGGGCAGGTACTGCCATGGGCATACTGTCACCAAGTCTGTGTCTTTGTCTCAAATGTGTTCTGCTGGGGGCCCCAAGGTTGAAGTCTGGTGCCCTCTGGTGGTCAAGAGAAAGGGGAAGTGTTTCTCCAAAATCTAACCCAGGGTGAGAGGCCTGCCACAGCCATAGCCTCCGTGCTTTGTTGTGGACCATGTTACTCCCTCACCCACTGAGTCCCTCTTCCCATGCCCACCATTGCTGTTTTCAGCACAGTCATGTAGTGACCCATGCCATGCATAGACCCCTCACAGAATAGCCATTCTGGACTCTGCAGAAGACAGGCTTCCAAACCATGGGGGGAAGGAAGTGGGGAGAGTGTGTGGACTGGGATTTCAGAATTGTGGCTAAAATATTTGTTCAATTTTATGCCATTCAAGAGAATGCCTAGGCTCACAAGTAGTATCTCCTTGGAGAAGGAGTTTCAGTGGTTAGCAGTTTTCTCTGACCTCTGCTCACTTGTAGGAAGCACAGAGGGAGCCACTCTCTTGGTAGGGGTCTCTCTTCCTCTTGGTGATGGGTTTTGTACCTGTAATTTGTTTTCTTGGAGTCACATCTTGCCTCAGCAGGGATGATGTGCACTACCCAATCTTCTTAGCTCAGCTCCTGACCTTCAGCTTTCTTGAGAACCTTCTGTCCTTTATCTCTCCTTCTGGACAGGACTCTGTGAAATGTTGGCTCCAGTTGGCCATCTTTCCCCTAGTTCAAGTATAAAACTTTAAAGCACCAAAAAGGATCCACAATTACATAGAATATAAATTCACTTATTAATTTATATCCTTCTTTCAATGAATTAAGATTTATAATTTGATTGTTGATTTCTAGTATAGACTAAAAGTATACAATTATAAAATGTAATTTGAAGAATAAAGAAAATGGCAACAAAAATTATTTTAGAAGTCATATTTCTTAGATGGATATAGGTGATGGAAAGTATTTTCATTCTAAAGAAGAAATTTGATAACATAGTAAAAGATAAATTATTATAATTATTAGAAGTGTTTACTTGGCCGAAGCACAGAACTTTAGTGGCATTTCCAACACACCTATTATTTTTATAAAAAACAAAAATATGCTGACATTAAATTATCTCACTTGTTCATTCCTGATTACCCATGTTATGAGCAAAAAAGAAAAATAATGTTATAACAATTTACAAATTATGACTACATTCATTTAATCCAAAAAATGTTCCAGAAGCAAAAGGATGGTGAAGAAAAACCCAGAGAGATATGTGACCTCTCCAAAAAAGTATCATTACTAAATATTAATAACTGAAGCATTTAATGTGATTTCTTAAACTATGATACTTCCACAATTTAAAAAGGGTGGGCTGGGCATGATAAGTCACTCCTGTAATCCTAGCACTATGGTAGGCTCGGGTGGGAAGAAAGGTTGAGCTCAAGAGTTTGAGATCAGCATGAACAAGAGTGAGATCTCATCTCTATTTAATATGAAATAATTAGTTGGGTGTTATGGGAGATGCTTGTAATCCCAGCAACTCAGAAGGTTTAAGCAGGACGAGCTCTTGAACCTAGGAGTCTGAGGTTGCTGAGATAGGCTAATGCCAGGGTACTCTGACCTGGATAACAGATTGAGAGTCTGTCTCAAAAATAAATAAAATAAAATGATAAAACAAAATAAAATAATCTCAAAAATTAAAAAAAGAAATATCCTGCATTCGCATGACACACTATATAAAATATTTGTAAAATATTTATTTTACCATTTTTTTGTGTGCGTGTATGTGTATAAAGTAATTAGAAAGTAAAGATATCTTTTTTCATTTTGCATATTAACTTATTTGGTTGTTAATCTAATAATTATGTAAGTTAAGGTTATATGCATGTATAACATATATTTTTTCTTTTTTATATATAATATATTTTAAAGTGCCAAATCACTTACAATCAATATTTGCTTTGACATCAACCTGCAATACATCATTTTTAAAATTACCATTTAATCAACTCAAATATACAGATAATGTTCAACCAAGATGTGTCTGCCTATTGATCATAGAGATAGGGGTCAAGAGAAAGGGTTTTATATGACTTATCTTCCTGTTAATAATAGTCTATTGTGCCAAAAACTATGAGCAGATATAATAGTGGAGGAAATGTCTTTGTCTTCAAAAAATATTTTCTCCAATAGAAATATTTATGATTAACTGGGCACAAAATGTAGCCAGTTTTCTCTGCGGAAAGGATTAATAATAGTCTCTAAGTATCAAAAGCTAATTAGATATGTTCTAGGCTAACTAGAATGAGAGAGGGATTTAAGCAGAGGGAGCAATGTAAGTGAAAACATAGATCCAGATCCAACTCGTCCTGCCTATTAAGAACCCACTCATGCTTCAGGATAATGAGATGCCTCCTGGATAATAGAAAAGATATATAAAGCACCCCTGACATCCATTTTAATTTTTTTTTATTTTCCTATTGAAATTTTCTTATATTTATGATAGACATCAATAGTAAATTCAAGGAGAATAGGTAGTTTTGTGCTTTCAATTTTAGCAAAAATATCCGGACCTGTACTAAAAAGGTATCAATAATAACTAAATATTCTAATTAAATTCTAATTATCACTATCTCCAAGTCTGCCCCTCTGTTTCCATTTTTATACAAACAAATGATAGGATATTGAGAAAAAAATAGTGTTGCTTAGAATATCCATCTATTGGCCTGTGCAGAGCACCCACATTTCACCAAAAATTGCCAATCTTTATGCACTGTGTGGACATGGCCACTAAGTTATTTTTGGTAATTCATTTATTTTATTTGTAATGCGTGAGAATTATTTTTCATGGGGAAAAAGAACCCAAATAATTGTATTATAATGCTTTATAGGAGATCCTGGCATCAGTTTTAAAGGTCATTGTTTTTATTTAATTCGTTAAAGTTTTAAAACTATGTTAAATTTTTAAGCTTATTTCTAAAATTTTACATTTCTTTTAGGGTATATTTATTTCTATACATGCAAAATTAAAGAATTTTCAAAGTATTACAATTTAAGATGTATCTGAAGGCATTATACTAAGAAGTCTTATTTTTTGTTATGGAACAAGAAATCAAACTCAGATGGATTTAAAACTCCAACTATAACTTTGCAATTAAAAAAAGAAATGAAAGTTTAATCAGTGCATGGATAAACACTAATTTAAGTCATTCTATGTATGTTCTATAAACCAAATTACATTTTGTTTGAATTTTTTCTCATTTAAAGTCTGCACATAACTAGAAAACACCAATCCCTTTTTACCTGATTTTTAAAAAGTATAAGAATCAAATTATTTTATAATATTCAATGTTTTATAATTTTCTTGATACTATGGAAAAATTAGATTAGAAAATTTAGGTCTCCTTGCTATACTCAAGAATTATAGAGAATTAATTACCAAATATTATATTTCTTTGTCCTAAAATAGGTTCAATGTTTTACTGAATGTGACCAGAAATGGATCAATTTGGACACAATGACCTAGGAAACCCCAAACATCCCATTAGTCTTTCCTCTATGAAACAAAAGATATGTGATCTTTAAAAAAAGAAGAAAAAACCCTTATATTTCTTATCTAAGCTCCAATTGTTGCACCAGTAAAGAAATGGAATAAGAGTAGAATTCCTTATAGCTTGGTTTTCAAATAATCATTAGATGTCAGAAGCAAGGTTAATTTTACTTTGACTGCCTTTTTATGAAGCAGAAATTTCATATTAAAACCCAATAAATGATCATCCATAATTATCTGATATAGAAATTTTAAAATTTTATGTAAGTGGGACTTATAGCCAGAAAAGTGCAAGAAGTTCATGTTTTAGTGCACATGCTTTCCTTAAAATATAACTAATAACAGATAAACTTTAAAATGGCTAAAACCAAGAATTAGTTGGGCTATAAACAACAAAAGAAAGAAAAGAAAAAGAACCCCCCCAAAACAAAAACCAAGATCAACAACTGAGCAAACTAGAAAAAATAGAAAAGTAAAGCAGAGATGAATTGATAGATACCCCAGGATCCTTATGAATAATAGGCAATGGTGGTCAGGATGTTGGTTACCTGGTAACAGAAAGAAATGATTTTCCACTAGAAATAAAAGATTAGAGGTAAGTTCAAAGCTTAAAATCTGAGTGTGGGAGGAGCCTGGACTCCGGCTCAGAAATGGAGAATGGATAAAACTCTGTCTAATAACAGGCTATAGTTATTGTTTATAGGAAGCTGTGTGTTTCAGAAGGGAAGAAGACAAGGAAACAACCTTAGCCTAATGATGTGAACCCGTTAGTATCTATCCATTAAATAGAGGACTATATGTGTAGTTTCAAAGAAGAAAAGAACTTGAAGCAATCTTTAAAAAATGGCATTACAATGAAGGACTCTGAGATATAAATTGCAGAGGTATAAGAATACCGAGGTATAAGCTTTTACCTTAAGAAATTTAAATTAAAAATACCCAGGAAAGAGAGAGAAATAAGAAAGAGAGAAAGAAAACTATAAACAACCCCTCAAAATGAATGGGCAAACTGAAGACACATAAAATTCTCCAAACATATAAAGACACATATAAATTCTGAAGCTAACAAAGACAACAGTCAAAATAAAAGCTAGGTTGGGTGGTGTCTGTGGTTCAAGAAGTGGGGCACAAGCCCCATATACCGGGCATGGCGGTTCAAAATAAATAAATAAATAAAAGCTAGTAACAAGGTCACAAACCTGTCTGAAAAGACTTTGAATATGTGAATAAGTTTTTTAAAAAAAATTATACTCATGAAAAATTTAAAATCTGAAATACAGGTCAAAGTAAAACAAAAAGTACTGAGTGTTGATAAAAGTCTGAATTTTTAATAAAAATATCATCATTGAAAATCTATGCAGTAGTTATGGTATTCTACCTCTAGAGTAACAAAGCCAAACTAATAATTTGGGAAATATTACAAAGGAATTTCAAAACCCAATACCAATTGATAAAACTAGAAAACATATATAGTTTTCTATATATGTAGTTAATTGGACCACTAAAATGATTGAGTTACCTCAATACACACTTAATAACACCCCACACAGAATAAAGTATGACTGAGCAACAATCTTGGAAAACAGAATAACTAAGACATCCTCTACTATTGAAGGAAGATATGCTTGTTTAAATTGAAATTACATTATAGAACAAAGTAGCACAAATAAAAATAAATACATGGGTTTAATATGTTGCAACTGGAGCATTTTTACATGTAGAAAATCTTTTAAGCCAATGTAGATCATTACTAAGTAATGATTAGAATGACCAGAAACATTTTCATTTATGAAAACAGATGCCAGAAGAAAACAAGCAACTTCTCAACATATACAAGTCTAAATAATGTATGAATCAAGGAAGACATTACAAGGAAAATCAAAAAATTTTAGGCACAGAATGAAAATAAAAATAAAAAGTTTGTCAACTAAAGTTATTTACATACCAACTTATTAACTGTTGATATTAGGAAAGAAAAAGGGCTTAAATCAATGGTAGAAGCTTTTACCTTAAGAAAATTGAAAAAAGAGCAAATTAAAACCAATGGAAGCAGAAGGAAGTACAATAGATCCTTGACCCATATAAGGGTTAGGAATACCACAGTCAAAAATTTACATTTAACTTTAACTTTTAAAAAAGTTAAGTACTGGGCAGTGCCTGTGGCTCAAAGGAGTAGGACACTGGCCCCATATGCCAGATGTGGTGGGTTCAAACCCAGCCCCAGCCAAAAACTGCGAAAAAAATAAATAAATAAAAATAAATAAAATAAAATAAAAAGTTAAGTACTATAGCCCACTTTTGATTGGAAAGTTTGCCAAGAAAATAAATAGTAATTAACACAAGTGTACATTATGTATAATATACTGTATTCTTATACTAAAGTAAGCTACAAAATATTTTTCAGCATTTATTTATTTACATTTTATCTTTTATTTATTTACTTTTTAGCTTTTATTTACAAACAACCAAATAACAATATTATAACTTGTTAGCTGGAATCCTTCTTGTAGTTATGTCCTGCACCAAAAAGGTGTGCAATACACCCCTACATTGTGCCCATTAAATGGGGGACCCCCTAAGTCCCCTATATTCTCCTTCCTCTCCCATTATTCCTCCCCCCAACATGAAGCGAAATGTTTTTCTCCTATGTGGTTGTGAATTAGATCAGCCGCTGTTTTCATATTAATGTAGAGTCTTTGGATATTTGCTTCTCCATTTTTGTGATACTTTACTGAGAAGAATGTGTTTCATCTCCACTCAGGTTAATATAAAAGATGTAAAGTCACCAGCTTTTCTGATGGCTGAATAGTACTCCATAGTATGCACATACCATTATTTGTTAATCCATTCCTCAGATGATTTAGGTTGTTTCCACATCTTGGAAACTGTAAATTAACCTGTGATAAACAATCTAGTATCAATGACCTATAATAAAAGGGTTTATTTGTTTCTTCTGGGTAGATGCCTAGTAGTGGGATTGCAGGGTTAAATGGGAGGTCTAATTTGAGATCCTCCAGGATTCTCCATACTGCTTTCCAAAGACCTTTTATTAGTTTGCAGTCTCACCTACAGGGTAAAAGTGTTTCTGTCTCTGCATATCCCGCCAGCACTCGCAACTTTGGGATGTTGTGATGTGGGCTAACTTTACTGAGGTTAGGTGATAATTCAGGGTTGTTTTGATGTTCATTTCTCTGATGATTAGGTATGATGAGCATTTTTTCAAATGCTTGTTAGCCATTAGTCTGTATTCCTTATAGAAGATTTGGTTCATGTCTCCTGCCCAGTGACAGATGAGATTGTTAGCTATTTTTTGTTGATTAATTTGAGTTCTTTATAGATCCTAGTTAACAAGCCTCTGTCAGATTTGTAGTATGCAAATATCTTTTCCTATTCTTAAAGCTGTTTGCTTTGATTTCTGTGTCTTTAGCTGTGCAGAACTTTTCAGATTAATTAAGTTCAATTTCTATATTTTTGTTGTTGTTGCAATTGCATGGAAGTCTTCTTAATAAAATCTTTCCCCAAGCTGACATCTTCAAGAGTTTGCCCCAAAGTTTCTTCTAGAATTTTTAACATTTCATGCCTTAGATTTAAATCTTTTATCCATCTTGAGTCTAATTTTGGAAGTGGGTCCAATTCCAGTCTTTCACAGGTGGTTATCCAGTTCTCTCAGAACCATTTGTTACATAGGGATGGAGTAGTATGGAGATTTTTCATAGAACTTGAAGTAAATTTATTATTCTCTCTAGGAAGCCCACTACTGACTATCTGCTCCTCACCCCCCCAAAAAAAAGCATCCAAAAGACACCTGAAATCATATACTCATCATAGTTCAAATAACAAATGCAATAATATTGAATCAGTATCCCATCAACCAAGGAGTGGATAAAGGAAATGTGGTGTATATTACCAAAGAGACTATAGTACTCAGCCATAAGAAAGGATGAAATAATATTGTTTGTAGCAAACTGGGTAGAACCCAAAGCCATTATGGTAAGTGAAGTAACAGAAGAATGGAAAGGCAAATATCACATATTACCACTTGTAAGAGGGAGATAAGCTATGAGCATACAAGGGCATACAGAATGACACAATGTATATTAGAGACTTAGAAACAGGGGAGGGGAGAATAACTACTTATCAGAGGCAATATATACTTTCAGGTGACAGGTGCACAAAACCTGCAGACATTGCCTCTGCAGAATTAATACATAAAATAAAAAATCATTTCTACCCCTAAATATACTAAAATAAAATAAAATATTATAAATAATGAAAATAGTATACTAAATATCAGAGATCTGATTAGTTGTGTTAACATCTGCAGAGTTTAGCATACTGCTTTGATATCAGGGAGTATACCAGAATGACAACAATAGGCTATAAATCTATTATAAAAGTTCAATATGGTCTTAATTTGTTTCATGCATATAAAAGGATATATCATTTTTAAACTTGTTTATTGGCAATACTTCCCAGTGACACATCTATTATTCAGGGGTTCTAGTGTAGCTTTATAATATTTAATCTGACTATTTGATACTATATACATACTTTGATCATTGCTTTATTAAAAAACTTGTTCAGATTCAGGCGTTTACTTTAAACATATATCAATAAAGCATATGACATTTGGGAATGAACTGATCTATTCAGTGTGATCTTTCCTGGAGCTGGACCTGGGCAGAAAAAGTGGAAATAGTGGGGAAAGTTGAATAAAATCTGAAGCTAGTTTATTGTATCAATGTTAAACATTTTAATTTGTGACAAATGTTTCATAGTTGTATAAAATAACTATATTGTGGATGTAATGTTAACTTTGGAAGATGTTAAATTGAAAATGTTATTATTTTTCGGTTGTTGACAAAGATAATGGCTATAGGAAAACTATGCATTTCTTTTTTCAATCTTTTTGAAACTTGGAACTCACCCCGTGAAAAAGGTATATTTTATGAAATGAATTGCATTTGGGTCTCTTTCACTTTCATATCTCTTGGTGACATCTTTTTAAATTCGCTTCGCAGTCATTCAACTGGATGGATTTTTTACTTTATTAATAGACATAAAATATAGAATACCTTGGATTTTGCCCCTGCTGGAAATGGCTGAGATGTGGTTTTCTCTTCAGAGTGTTATTTCAGAGTGCTCGGCACTCTTGCACACAGTGCGTCCTACCCTTAGAATGTTCTGCTTTCCTGGAAACTTTATATTCATGCTTCAACATTGGTTCAGGATCTTCTTTCTACAAATGATCTCTAACCACTCCCATTTTTAAAAATTATTATGTTTTAAAGTTTATATAATCTCTACATTGTAGGTCTGAAATATTATTGTTTACCATGATTAACTGTGGAGCTACTTTTCAGAACCAAACTACCATTTTATTTAGAGTAGTATCTTTTGTTCTAAGTCTTTAATATAAATTCTCCCTTCAAGGAAGCTGTACATTGAGATCTACTGTCTTACATAACAGGAACACACTTAATATAATCATTCTATGCTAAGAATGATAATTTATTGAACAGAGTATTAATGAAGAAGTGGATTAGTTAAATGATTAATAAGAGGGTATATGAGACCTAAATTCTCAAAACACAGCTTCAGAAACATGTATTCTTGAAATTAAATCAAAGATTAGCCAGGCTCCCAAGTTGTTCCTCATTTATAGATCCTAGCCCATTACCTGACTTGTATTTGATTTTAATTAAAAGTGTTTTCTAATTTTCTATTATTGAGGTTTTTAAGATTTTTTTTTAAAACAGCACGAACATATAATTGATTTGTTAAAACTGTGTAAGCTGAGCAGGTATTTATTAATGTGACTTTGATGTCTCCAAATGGTCGTGTCCATTCTAAATTAGAAGGTGCTCTGTAGCAATGATCTGCAAGCATTTCTATTTGAGCACACTATAAATGAATTTCAAGAACTTTCTTTTACATATTAGAAGTTGAAATTTAACATTTTATTTATTCAATTTGTGAATTCTAACAATTAAAAATGTATTATATCATATGTATTCTAAATTTTTGTATTTTAAAATAAAAGGTCATATCACTCATTTAATTTTATCCAGGGGAAACTAAATGCCTTTGTAATACTCTGCCTAAGCTTTTGTTTAACATCTTGGCTCTTCTAAATTTTCCTTAATACTCCAGTTGCAAAATTCCATTTTCGTATATTTTCATGCTTACAATACTTATGATCACTTACCATAACCAGCCCCCAACTACATTATCTATATAATAATATGTGACTATTTACAAAACATGTTTCCTATGATTGTACAGAAAATGGGAACATATTGTCAAATTTGAGAAAACAGTGACATCTGAATATAGGATTTTAAAGTGGTTATTAATATGACTGATGTTTTGAGAACAGATGGAAGCAAAATACAATGGAAAACTAGGAGGATATTGAGTAGTCAGGTGGGGGATATGTGTTTGTGTGGAAAACATTTTTAGCCACTAATAGATGCATATTTGTGTTCCGTAACTGCATTCTCCATTAATACCATCTTCATATATTAGTAGGAAAGAAGTTCCTTATATTAAAGAAAAAAACTAAAGCCCATGGTCAGATTAAAAATACTGAAAAACATGATTAGTTTCAATGTCTATAAGAATTAAGAAGTAAGACTATCTTTCAAGTCCACACACTACCTTCCGTGTACTTGTGATGTGATCAGATCTATCACAATATTCCTTAAGTCGTCATTGTTTACTATATAATATTCAAGAAATTGGCTAATTCAGCTAAGGAGTAAAGTTACTCTATTACCATTCTTTTCAGAAAAAATGTCCAACTGATATTGGATATTTTAATATTTTATGAAGTTTAAGACTTGCTAATGTATCTCATGAGTACTATGTATATGACGTTAACGCAGGAACTTAGTGAAAAATGTATTTATAGAATTGTTAATTGAAAACCATTAACAATGATATAATTTGAAATTATTTTCAAAAATATTATAACCATTGCCGTGCATTGAATTATATGGAAGTTTTAAAACATTATATTATGCACTTCTCAAGAAAGCCTATTTTATACATAATAATAAAGCCTATATATCTAATAAGCTCTATTTGACAGACACAAATACTGAATCTCAAAACATGCACTTTATGAAAAAATATACAAATAAGTCTTTGAAAAAAGCAGGATTCCAATCAAGATTTCCATGACTCCAGTATCCTCTGTCTTTAAATGGTACTTTTAAATGTGACAAGAATTTGAGTCAGAATTAGTTTGCACATTCATGCATCTTTCCCCCTTGGCATCTCAGCAAAGGTTCCAAGTTTTGTAGTTCTACGAGGTGACCACAAGAGACTTTTAAGGAAGATTAAGAAGTTTTACTCCATAGCCAGAGTACATTTTACTCTCTCATCTTTCTATCTTATTGATTTCCTTCAAGTCACTGAATCATTGAGTGCCCTGGAAAAGTATTTTGCTACCATTGGTTCACCACCGATTTTTTGATGCTCTGCGTGATAACAGTTGAGGGAAGAATTTCTGTCAATGTATTTTGATATCTTTTTGTTATCACTCAGGCTTTGGGAAACCTTAACTGACCTACTTTCCTATTTCTTAAATGATATATACATTTCTACACATTCTTGAAAGTCAAATGTTAAATGGAATGTATCTTTAATTCTAATTTAAAATAGTCATTAGGGTCTTATGTTTGTGCTGCATTTGAAATGCATCAACTCTTTCCTTAAATATGAAAAGGCAAAAATAATGCACAGCACTTAATTTACTTTCAAAATGCACCTTTATGAAGGAAGGAAAAATCCTTTTTGGAAAATCTAAAAGGTAAAAACAACAGCTTTGGGCCCTTTTTAATGTGAGTAAATACATAAATAGCTTGTTGAAATGCAGATCCCCAGCACATGGACGATTTTTCTCTTTTTAGGAGCTTAGCTGGAATCTTCATTGATCTACTTCATAAAACAAGTTCCCACTGGAGTTGGACTGGCATGTTCATTTTTATTTTATTGATATTTAAGGTTTTGAAAACATAAAAATGTACTTCTAAAATATGTTCTTTAAAATTTAATAAGAAAAGTACAAGTAGGTTTAGATGTGGTTATTTTTGTCCATGAGTATAAGCTTTTAAAAAATGATTCTGAAAACAAATTATTTAAGAGTTAAAAGACGTAGATTGCAGTCAGTTTTCTTAGATCAATTGGTATTGAAATATTTAATATGTATGTCTTAAACATTTCACTCAAAGGGCATTGATTATTCTGGGCAACATAGTTAGTACTCTATATGAAGCCGCACTATTGGTGTTTTAACAACCAAACTAATAAATTAGTTTAGCAAATGAGGTGAAGGTGGCACTAAAACACATAAGAAGATTGCTTGTATGGTTTCATAGTGCACTTAAAAGTGGAAAAACAGAGTGAGTCTTTTGCACTAGGAAATACATTTATTTTTAATAGGCAAAAAAAAAAACTTATTGTAGTATTAGAAATCACATATTAACATGGAAAGCATGGATAATCATCAAATTCTGAGGAAAAAGGAATTCCATATTTGTAAAGAGCTATTTCATTATTAATTGGGTTGAAACTTGGTTCTCACTAGTTGATTAAACTAAATATAGTGTAGAATACAGTAAGCATGCTGGCATAATCATAGGTCATGTGTCAGTAAATAAGTCAAAAAAACACTTGTATATAGCCATCCCACTCAGGAATATTGATGAATCATACTAAGAAAAAAGATATACCGCTGGCAAGATACATTAACAGAAGGCAGAGATTTAGAAGTAGCAAAAATGAAATTTTCTCTTCAAGTAAGGTAATTTATTTCATTTTTCACCAAAATATATTGGCCACCTCAATTATTATAGACAAGGTATTCCTTTCATTTAATTACTTCAAAAAAACAAACTTTCTCCTTATTTATCTAATCTTTAAAAATTTTAATCCAATATTATTTATTAAAACCTGAATTAGTGAAATGAGGTGGCCAAAATCCTTCTAAATATTAGTGCTGTGGCATTCTTTGGGTACGTTAGTTTGCCTATCAGGGCCTGTGAGATTTGTTAGAACCAAAAATGATATTTAGCTTCTGAAAGAATATATATGGCTCCAACATATAAAATTTTTAAAAGTCATCAATAAATGCTTAAATATAATATTACAAAACACAATATTATAATGGCTAGTCAACAGTAATTCAAATTATATAGTTAAAGAGATGTAAAAACTAAAATCAATACATAACTTTCAGAAGAAAAAATTTTTAAAGGATCATGTAAACATATAATGCAGGACTTTACAAATAAATACCAAGAGCTTGCCATGATTTTAAAAGGATAATGTATTATTAACACTTTTTTTAAATTAAATCATAGTTGTCTACATTGATGCATTTATGGGGTACAATGTGCTGGTTCTATATACAATTTGAAATGCTTTCATCAAACTGGTTAACATAGCCTTCACTGCACTTTCTTAATTATTGAGTTTAGGCACTCTACACTTCTTGAATTTGACATGTACCCTTGTAAAATGCACTATAGGTGTGGTTCTACCAATTACTCTCTCCCCTCCTCCTTCTCTTTCCCCTTCATCTTGGGCTGTGGTTGGGTTATAGCTTTCATATGGAAGTGTGTTTGGTTGTATATTGGTTCATAGTAGAGCTGAGTACAATGGATACCTTTTCTTCCATTCTTGTGATACTTTACTGAGAAGATTATGTTCCAGCTCCATCCATGTAAACATAAAAGAGGTAAAGTCTCTATCTTTTTTAAGGCTGCATAATATTCCAAGGTGTACATATACTACAATTTATTAATCCATTCATGGGTAGATGGGCACTTGGGCTTCTTCCATGACTTTGCAATTATGAATTGGGCTGCAATAAAAATTCTGGTGCAAATATCTTTGTTATAATGTGATTTTTGGTCCTTTGGGTATATACCTAGTAGAGGAATTGCAGGATTGAACAGCAGGTCTATTTTTAGATCCTTAAGTGATCTCCAAACTTCTTTCCTAAAGGAATGTATTAGTTTGCATTCCCACCACAAGTGTAGAAGTGTTTCATTTTCTCCACATCCACACCAACATCTATATTTGGGGGATTTTATGATGTGGGCTAATCTTCCTGGAGTTAGATGATATCTCAAAGTAGTTTTGATTTTCATTTTTCTGATGATTAAGGATGATAAGCGTTTTTCATGTGTCTGTAGGTCATGTGCCTATCTTCTTCAGAAAAGTTTCTCTTCAAATCTCTTGCCCACAATGAGATGGGATCACTTGTTCTTTTCTTGTTAATATGTTTGAGTTCTCTGTGGATTCTGGTTATCAAAACTTTGTCAGAGATATACCCTACCAGTTATGTTTTAATAGAATTCTAGGTATCATATGCTAGACATTTAAAACCAAAACAACCTTTTTTATTATCCTCATAAAAATTTTCTGTTATGAGAGAAAATACATGACACTTAGGGGAGGGAAACTAAAATATTTGGAAAAGAAATGAACATAATATGGGAAGTTTATAAAATAAGTGATGGTAAACAAAATTAAAATGTTAAAAATAGAGATTTATTAAGTTAAGTAACATGTCAAATGGAGCAGATGGCTGGTAGGTAAAGATAGGGTATTTTAAACACATGTTAGACTTACCTCCCCATTACTTATTTTACCATAATGTAACACTTCTAAAGCATACACCAATAGCTATGAAAGTTTTTAATGTCAGACAATCCTGTAAAAGTAACACAAGCTGAATGGGGAAGACACAAGTTTCCTGAAAAAGTGTTTAGCATGGCTGTGCACTGAAATCAGTAACCAACCACAGGAATTTACTGAAGCTTTCTCCTCTGCCCAACATAAACTGAAATTGTGATGTTTTATTAGTTGCAGTTTTAATGTGTCTTCAGCCTTGGGAAAAAAATGTACTTTAGGATTAAGAGGGGAAAAAGCTATAGCTCAATTGAAAGGAGAGTTATACTCACAACACACTCACACAGCACGGAGAATGCTCTCTTAATAGCTCTAGGGTCATTCTGAGACCCTGTTTAGCAGAGTCAGACATGAGGAACAATTTTCTAGCCACTAAAAATATCCCTATACTAATAGTAGCTAATCACCAAGCTATCTTTTTTGATTATTTTATGTTGTTTATAGTTTATGAAGATCCAAATACCAACATCCCACAAAATTTTTGGAATTCAAATAATTGACATATTAACAGTGGGGCTGAGAGACAGAAAAATCTTGCAAGAATAAATTATTTTCTCTCTCTCTCTCTCTCTTATTTATTTATTTATTTATTTATTTGGAACATAGAATGCCAAGTTCCAAGGTTCATATATTTATATATGGGGACGGATTGACCAAAATTAATATAACCTATTTTTATAATATGTGAAAACTTCTTGACATTTAGGAGAGAAACAAAAATGTATTTGAAATGTGTATAAATAATTTCCTTAGAAAATTTGCAAGAAAAGCAAAGTAAGAGAGAAAACATATATCTTTAATCTTAATCACGGTAGTAGCTTGAACATTATTTTTGGATAAAATAGGTCATAATCTAAGAATAAGTGTAGCTTGGGGTTCATTTTAAAGAGTATCTTAAAACCATCTATTTTCCCAGTCATCACACATCATGCACCTGATGTAGCACTTGTATGATTTTCAGAATGCTTCATAAGACATTTAGAAAATAGCTACTATTGGGAAAAAATAAAATCAACAAAATAAACAAATTCTTTGTTAGGTTGTACTGCAACTTAGGTTTTCATGAGATTTTTGTTTATTTTTTCTTACTTTGTCACTTATGGGTCATTGCACTGAAATCAATTTTAAAAATGAAGTCCATATACAGTCAGCTCTCCCTATCCTATGGTGGAAAACCAATAGCAGATGAAAACTATTCAGAATAAAAATCAGAAATCGATAATTAAAAATAATACAAAGAGGTGGCACCCATAGCTCAGTGGGTAGAGTTCCAGCCACATACACGAGGCTGACAGGTTTCAACCCAGCCTGGGCCAGCTAAAGCAACAATAACAACTGCAACAAAAAAATAGCAGGGCACTGTGGCAGGTACCTGTAGTCTCAGCTACTTGGGAGGATGAGGAAAGAGAATTGCTTAAACTCAAGAGTTGGAGGTTGCTGTGAGCTGTGATGCTACAGCATTCTACTGAAGGCAACATGGTAAAACTCTGTCTCAACAATAATAATGATGATAATAATAATAATAAATAATACATTATTATCACTATATACTGTTTATGTTGAATTAGGTATAAGTAATCTACTGGTGATTTAAAGTTTATGGGAAGACATGCATAGGTTATATGCAAATAAAATTCAATTTTATTCTACATAAGGGACTTGAAGATTTAATATCCATGAATGTTCCATAATCACTCTCCCACAGATTCTGAAGACAATGGTACATTTGATCCTTGAACAATTAGGTCCATTTTTATGTGGATTTTTTTCCAAAAAGGTTACACCAAATATGCCTGCCTCTTCTGTCTCCACTTCTTCCTCCTCCCCCTGTTCTGCATCTGATACCTCTGAAGCAGCAATTTCAGAGCCTCATCCTTCCCCTCCTCAGCCTACTCACTGTGTAGACTAGGAGAATGAAGACACTTGTAATGATCCATTTCCACTTAAAATATAATAAATATATTTTATCTTCTTAAAGATTTTCTTGATAATATTTTCTTTTCTCTAGTTTACTTCATTGTAATAACATAATGTAGTAATATAATACATATACCATACAAAGTATGTTAACCAATTGTATTATTGGTAAGTCTCTTGGTCAACAATAGGCTGTTAGTAATTTATTTTTGGAGTGTATAAAGTTCTACAGAGATTTTTGACTATGCAGGGGAATCAATACACAAACCCTTATGTTATTCAAGGGTCAAATATATTTGCTTATGTTTTTCAGATAAATTCATTGAGGATGGGGGAAGATATGTTGTGGGAAAGTGGATGGGGGATTGAGTGTTCTGTTGTGGCTTATAAGAAGTGATAATTGTTCCATTGTTGAAAAATAATTTTTATGACAGAGATCTAAATTACTTGCAAGATTACCTATGCATCAGTGCTTATTATTGACAATAGGTTGAGACAGCTGTGTTTTTGACAGCTGACTTTCACCTGACTTTTGTCCTGAGACAATGGCTCTACTTTTGACATAAAAGTGACTTCAATAGTCATTGACTAGTCCATTGACTTAAGACGCCTCCCTGTTTGCAGTCATAAAGAGGAAGACCATTTTTTTCTGGTAGCTTACCAGTTTCTTGGATAATGTATTCATTAATCTATTCTAGTGTTTATTATCTCCTATTGTGTCGAGCACTGATTTTTGTGTTAGATATAGCAATAGTTTAAAAAAGAAACCAAATCTCTGCACTTATACAGATTATAGTCTAGTGGCTAAAGCAATATTAAGATAATCATAAATATAATACAATTATAAAAGGAAATTATCAAAAACCATATACAGTAAAACCCCTATAGTTGACTATCTCCCTACATTGACTTCCTCCTCAAGTTGACCTGATTTTCATAGACTGGACATGTACCGCATGTACTCAATGGAAGGCTGACCTCTATATATTGATTACCTCTGAATATAGTATCTTGACCACTTGGACTCTGACACACAATATTAAGTTACTCTCTATAACTTGATGAACTGTGCACACAGTACATAAAAGTATAGAAGATATAGACTTTGCCCCTTTTATTTTTTTCTTCAGTATAAGTTATTTTTTTCATGTTTAATCATCATCATATGTTAGATTAAGTCTAGCATTGCATATCACTTGTTGTAGAGGATTCTTTCAGTCTGAAAGAACTTGTCTGAATTGTGGGTACATCCTATAATTACTGAAAAAATTTACAGTTAATCTAGGCATGAAGGTGTTGTGTGATGTTCCTTTTCGCGGGGAGAGAAGGACGGCTTGGCCGCGGGTGCAAGCTCGCTCCTAGAATAGTTTAAAAGCAAGAAACGACTACACACTCTTAGGTGGCATGTAGCAAAAAGTCTTTATTTCCTACTTCCTTTTATTGGGACCTAGTCACGTACACTACCCTGATCGAACACCACCCTGATCTTACACCACCCTGATCATTAATTCTAACATCCTCATTTCCTATCTTAAACTATAGAAAAGAAAGAAAGAAATTCCAGGAATGTGAGATAGCCATCATAAGATTAGCCTAAAGAAAGAAAGTCCGGGAAAGTAAGACCACCATCTTAAGCTAGCCTCAGGCTATTCCTCTTGGAAGATCTAGAAGAACAATACATTATCTGACTTCTATTGTTGAAGTCAACGGTTAGGAGAAACAGAGGAGTAAAACCTTTTTCTTCTATGTACTCAATTAAATTT
>CAUYTI010042254.1:0-35316 GCA_963575145.1 Galago senegalensis
CGTGGCATTACAGCTCACAGCAACCTCCAACTCCTGGGCTCAAGCGAGTCTCTTGCCTCTGCCTCCCAAGTAGCTGGGACCACAGGCACCTGCCACAACGCCCGGCTATTTTTTGGTTGCAGCCGTCATTGTTGTTTGGCGGTTCGGGCTGGGGATTCGAACCCACCACCTTAGGTGTACGTGGCTGGCGCCTTAGCCGGTTGAGCTATAGGCGCTGAGCCTCAAAATTGTTTCTAACTTATAATATCTATAAGCATTAAAATATGCTAAATAAGGGTCTTGGAAAATGTATCTCAATGATGAGACCAAGAGTCAGGAAATCTATCCTCTTTTATTCACTGTATCTATGAATCTAAAGCTAAAGCAGAATTCTTGGAAACTTTAGTGGACATATGAACTGGTTCAACTTTTCAGAGCAAGAAAGCAAGATTTAAAAGATTTTGGTGTTCAATAAATGCTTATAACATCCAGGGAGAGTTTTAGGTGTGACCTATTATATTTAATCTGTAGACTCATTCATAAATCTGAACTCATTCCAAAATCATAGTAGAATCTCCATAGTTGACCACTCCTACATTGACCACCTCCTTATGTTGACCTAATTTTCATAGACCAGACATGTTCCTTATGTTGATCACCTCTGTATGTTGAAGGAGGTGGTCAATGTAGGAGGAGAGATTTCCTGACTCCTTTTTTTTTTTTTTTTTTTTTTGACAGAGCCTCAAGCTGTCCCCCTGGGCAGAGTGCCGTGGCATTACAGCTCACAGCAACCTCCAACTTCCTGGGCTCAAGCGAGTCTCCTGCCTCCGCCTCCCAAGTAGCTGGGACCACAGGCGCCCACCACAACGCCCAGCTATTTTTTGATTGCAGCTATCATTGTTGTTTGGTGGGTCCGGGCTGGGGATTCGAACCCGCCACCTTAGGTGTACGTGGCTGGCGCCTTAGCTGGTTGAGCTATAGGCACTGAGCCTGGGTTTTTATTCTTCAGTACCTGACATGAGAGCCTCTTGCGCCTTACCTGAAGTAGAACAAAGAAGGCAAAGTGGAGAGAGCTGCAAGGGAGTGATGGCATTTTTCTCTTTCTCTGTGGCAGTTTTTCTTTATTCCACTTGAGAAAAGAACAACCTGGAAAGATGCATTCTGATTGCTAATTGAACAATTTGAGTCATCAGACGACTCCCACGCTGTGACCATGAACTGTACCCATGGGATCCTGCAAGGACACTGATGTCAAATTGGCCTGAAGCAAGAGAAGAATGAGCCTGAGGACGTCTGGCCCCCACAAGAATCCAGGACAAGTTTTTAAGGAACCCTCTCATTAAGTTCTAGGAATATAGCCAAGCTTAATTAAGCTGTGAAAAACAGAGAGAAAGAATTCCTTCGATCTGGTTCTCTTTTAAAAACCTACTCATCCCTAAAGCAAGGACTCTGCCGCGTGGTTTGGAAGTGTAGGCCTTCTTCCTGCAGGAATCTCTGCGTGTGTTTGCTGCAGTCCTATCTTCCTATTTAGGAAATCAGAGCTTATTTACGAATTTTGGATTTTAGGAATTAAAACTTTGCCAGGTTAAATCCACAATCATAAATATTTAAAATGATGTTAAAGTCCAAATCTAGTCATCTTCCTGAAGCAGCTGCTCCAATCACTGTACTTGATGGGTCTGTGATACCTACTCAGGTTTCCGGCTTTGTTCATTTCCTTCATGATAAAATTCAGCTCAAGATAGTCACCTTGAAAGAATTCTTACTGCAAAAATCAAGCAATGTGTTCTAGTTCTTTTGTAGGAAAATGGATGGATAAATAAATAGGATGTCTGGGAATTAAAATAACACGAAGTAAAAAAACTACAGATGATAGGAGATCCAACAATTACGGTTATGAACTCATCCCACAAATAGTGCTGTACACCTTGCTGCTGAATGTCAGCATGGTCGCGTTCAAAGTACTCCCTGTGGGAGGCTATGCACTGACGCCAGGGTCTATAAAGCAATTTTGGAGCTCTTTTTCTGGAAAGGCCATCAGAGCTGTCATCATACAAGGTCTGAGAATTGAGTTCACAAACTCATGCTAGAAAAAGTGCTGTGAAGAGTGGACTTCATTCGTGAACTTAATTGTCCAACCTCATAATTATGAGAAAAAGGCAAGACTAAATCAGTGTGGAAGAAAAACAAGCAGAACCTGATACAAACTTTTCCAATCCCTTTTCCTGGTTGGGTGAAAAAATAACAATATTTTGTATACCCACAGCCTCATCCAACAACTAATTTTATGTTTCCTTAAAAAAAAAAGAATTATCTTTTAAAGAATATTCCACCTATGTACAATCATTCCTAGATATATGTGATAGAACTCAATATTTGACTATGCTTTAGAAATTACAATCTCATAAAGAGCATGACTGGCCTACTAGTGAGACTGATTTCTTAAAATGGCCAGCTAAACTACTATTGTCCAGATACATTTTTGTCTTTTTCTATCTCTATTATGAATTATTTAAAACAGCACATTCCACAGTTGGAATATGACCCACATTTTAAATTACGTGTACCAAAATGATGTGCTCAGTGCACAATTTCCATTTAATAGAAATCTTTCTATAAATCCATAATATCACTGAAAGGCAATATTAAGCTAAGCACAAGAATATTTACAAAACCTCATTTTATCCCAGGAGAAATTAATCTCTGCACAAAAATATCATGCAAATATTTATTTGCAAAGAATTCTAAGCATGTAGAAAACCACATTTATAAACAAATTCATCGAACTGTTTTAAAAGGCTCCCCCACTACATTGGTGGTGCTTTCACGTTGTTCTAATTACTTTCATAGAAACATATTGTGTAGGCAAAGATCTTCATGATTTTTGGCTAGGTAGGGAAGTTTTATTTTTAAAAAGCAAAGATGTGTTATAGTATCGCTACAATTTATTGAGGCCAAATTGTTCCAATAAACTACCTCCTACAGGGACAGATTTTCTAGAAACGGAGCAAATGGAGAAAACAGTTCAGATCATAGAATCTGAAACCTAGACATTCACCTCTGCCCTCTGTGAATTGCTGGGAACATTTTTAGGTCAAACAGTAATTTATGGGTCTTCCTAGTGGTCTTTGATTTCATGGTACTAGTTTGCAGGCCTTTAAAACCACTCCAAGGAAATTCTAGCAAAATTTAGAAGTGTGCCCTATGCGCTTGAGACTGCTCCTATCACCTTCCTTCACTCCAATCTCACCTCCTTTTGTGCAGTGGCCTTGTAAAATCTGTAACAGCTGCTATCCAACTAATACCCCCCATGCCCTACTAATTTATAAATAAATACATATTTTCGCCTTTGTACATATGTTGCACTTACTCTGCTGTTCTTTTGACCGTGTTGTCTTATGACATCATACAGATTGATGTCTCTGCTAAAGAGAGCAAATATTTCTGCAGCAATGGTCTGTGAACGAGGAAGTTCCTTAGACAGAAAACTGAACCTTGGAAGACAGATTTTTTTTTTTAATTCAGTAATTCACCCATTCCTTCATTCAATGAATATTTATTGAGTACTTGACTACTTATGAAGTCTGATAATTAAGTTCACAAACTTTCCACCATATATATGTTGGCAGCATTGCACAAACTGCTCGGTAAGGGTTTGTAACTTTGGTATATCAGTGTCTTGCAGATTTGTTGGTGTGGCTGTGTGGTGGTTTCTTGCTAAGTGGCATTCATTATTGTTGTTGCATGTTTTTTTTATGCCATCACAAAAATGTCAGACCTTGTAGTATAGCAACAAACAAACGTTATAGTAGTTGTTAAACTTGGCTAGAGTAGAAGTGAAATCAAGAACATGTCAGTCTAATTTTATGAGGATAATGCCATAAAGAAAATGACAGTGTACAAATGGATTAATATTTTTCAACGGGGAGAGAAAGCCTCACTGATGAAGAGAGGTCAGGGTGGCCAGTAATAAGCAGAATTGATGAAAACATTGCAAAAATTCATTGAATTTTGCATCAAAATCATTGGCTGACTGTTAGAAGCACAGCAGACTAAGTAAACATTGATAGAGAACCAGTTAGGAAAATCTTGGCCAACAACCCATGGCTCTTGTGTCATGACAATGCACCAGCTCACACGGCACTATCTGTGAGGGAGGTTTTAGCCAGTAAACAAATAACTGTATTGGGACACTCTCCCTACTCACTTGATTTGGACCTCTGTGACTTTTTCTATACCTGAAGATAAAGGAAATATGAAAGAAAGACATTTTGATGACATTCAAGACATCAAGGGTAATACAACAGCTCTGATGGCCATTTCAGAAAAGGAATTCCAAAAGTGCTTGGAAGGGTGGACTAGACACAGGCATCAGTGCAGAGCTTCCCAAGGGGAGTACTTTGAGGGTGACCGTAGTGATAGTCATCCTTTTTCTAGGATGAGTTCACCAACTTACTTGTTAGACTGCCTCATACCTGGCAGTGTTCTCTATTGTGCCCAGACTAGAAAATGTATATCCAAGTGCCCATACAGTGTTGGTACACAACCATCTAATAGGAATTTCCAGTTCAACATGTTCATAATGCACTCACATTCCAAACCCCACCATGTGCCCCCATGTACATGCAGGCTCCCGCATGTCAATAGCAATTCTATGTTCCAGTTACTCAGAATAAGAGACACCATATCTCTCTTTTGTTCACATGCCACAGCCAGTCTATAAGGAAATCCTGCTGGCTCCACCTTCAGATTACTTCCTGAGTCTGACCTCTTTTTGCCACCTCCACTGCTGTCACCATGGTCTGATCCACCTTAGTCTCTTGGCTGGAATGTCACAACAACCGCCCCAGAGGGACCTCAGCTTTAACCTTGCCTCCCTGTGGTCTATTCTCAATACCACCACCACACAAATGGTTCTGATAAAATTGAAGTTCAGTCATGCCATTCCTCTGCTTACAACCCTTCAGTGGCTCTGCGTTTCACTTAAGAAAAACCCAAGTCCCTACTTTAACCTCTAAAGTTACTATGACCCCTCTCTGACACCCTCCCTCCTCACTGGCCTCTGCACCCTTCCTCTAGTTAGCTGAGCATGTGACCAACTTGAGGTCAAAATGCTGGGTCTTCCTTCTGCCTGGGAAATGTTCCCCCAGACAGTCACTCGGTGAATTGGTGTACCTCTTTCAGATTTCACCTTCTCTCTGAGCTCCCCTTACTACTCTAGCTTGTATTGCAGAAATGCCCCACTCTTCCCCATCCCAGACACACAGCCCCTGGCATTTCCAGGGCCCCTTAACCTGGTTCATCATTTCCTGTAGCACTTATTCCAACCCAACCAAGCTTCTTATGTTTTGGTGTTGTTTGTTGCCTGATGAAAATGTTTTATTTTTGTCTCTGGTTTGCTGATGCAAAGCATCTGGCATAGGGTGGGTACTCAATGAAATATCATTCAATGAAGAATGTGAGCAAAACAGATGTGATCTCTGCCATTAAGAAAGTTACCATCCACAGGAGAGATCTCGCCTGTCCTAGCTTCTCTTTGTGCTCAGCACCTCTGTGAGCCTCTTGGGGCCTGAATGCACTGGAGAATACCCCCATATAGGGGAGGAAAGAAGGCCCCTGTCACATACAGCTGGGCCAGGGGTGCTGGAAAACTGCTTGAAGAGAGAGCAGTTAGTTCTTAAATTCCAGACACTTACTTGCACGCTCTTATTTCTACTTTCCTTCAGATATCTGTAAGTGGTTAACAAAGTCGTATACAAATGTTCCTCCTTGCATTTAGTTGTGCACTGAAGATTTATCAGAAGTAATATGTCTTCATCTGACGTCAAACCAAAGGAGCAAGCAGCACTCCCAGAGGTCAGCTGGATTGCAGAGTGGACTCTCCTGAGGATGAAGTCAGGCCTGAGAGCAGTTGCCTTACCTCACACCAGTGGGGAGCCACTTTCTGAAGTCGCTCTTGGAAATGAGTCAGATTCTCCACAGGCTCCTGGCGGGGGCTTCCTCATGGCCTTCATGCTACACACTGAAAGCCATGCAGCCCATCTCATCTGCTCTGCTTCCACTGTGGCTCCTATGCATCTCACCTTCAGTCTTGTCAAAACTTCCCCTGTCTCAGAGAAGGTGGGTTCATTGGATCATTAGGAGTTAGAATCAATGCTTAATCACAAGAATCTCTAAGGTAGAACTACACAGTGATGTCAACCTTCTCAGACCATATGGGAGGAACCACTGGGTCAGGAGAATCTTCCAGCTCTCCTGGGTCATGCCTCAGGGCACCTAAGGATTTGCCAACACAGTAAAGCCCCTCTCCTAAATGTTGTGCCACTTCAGGAGCTTGCAGATACTAGTGGTATGGAAAATTCTAGGGGAAAGGAAATCTAGATAATTCAGATATTTCCTGATAAAAAATTTTGGTAAAGGAGAACTGATTATTTAAAGTCATTACAGTGACGTTTAATAAAACATTCTCATCCTAAAAAAAACACTGATCCTTTTCAGTGCCCAAATAAAACAGCCATCTAAAGAAATTCTCTCATTTATCTTTATAGCCTCCCCAGAACCTATCACAGTGTCTGACCAAATAGATGCTCAATAAATGCCAACCTAACCTCTACCCAACATCCATGCAGCCAAGAGGGACAGAAACTAGAGCTCACACTTTCTCCTTATATGCCTAACTAGGGGTAGCTGCCACAGTTAGACCTTCAGTGTCCCAAAGAAACAAGCACACAGACTAACCATTTTCTCCCAATTAATTAACAGGACCCATGGCACTGGATGACAGGAAGGTGGAGACATTTATACTTTCTAAATTTGAGCTTCCACGGAAAATAATTCAGCGTGATTTCCTGAGCTACAGGTGCTAAGCCTACAATACCGAGTGTTCTATTCCCTGACATTTAAATCTGGGAATAGGATTCTTAACTTGCATATTACTAACTATTGTGGCATATCATCTCTAATAGACCTACCTGACATAGCATTCAATGTAGAATTAATAACTTAGACACAAATTATAGTCTATAAAATAGCTATGGTAATATATACATCTTATTAAATAAAAATTATTGATGGCACTTGTGTGTTAAGGACAGTAGGGAAGACATCATTCAGGGGGAATGACCACAATAGAGGTTTTGCAGTAGAGGAAAGAGATCAGGCTCAACTCCAGATTCAACGGGGACAAGTGGGGATTTACAGCCAGAGAACAGAGTGGGGGATCAATGAATGGAAAATCACTAAGAGGAAACACCAAAGCCAGGGGGATTTTTGTGAGCTAGACTCAATAGGATTCTCACTGAAGGCAGGCCAGGGTTGTAAGATACTGAGGGTGAATATTTGTAAGACATGGCCTGATATTGAATGTTATTGAAAAACAGCATGCGTAGTTAAGGTATAAGCGTTTGTGAATACATATGCTATGGAGTTTATTCAACAAATATTTTCTAAGTTCTGTGCTATATCAGACACTATATAAACCATTATTCAACCACAGGCTTGTCTTATTGCCCAGAACTCTGGAAACACACTGAATTTGAAACAATAAAACTATGTTGATGTGCTCCACCCAACTAAGTTTCTGACACCTTCCAGCTCCACTTCTATCCATGTGCAAAATTTCTAGCAATGAACAGTAGATATTGTCACTTAGCTTTCAACATGCTGCGATGATGCTTTCAAAACTCAATCACCAAAATCTCACATCTTTAGAAAGTAAAAAATATGAAAAACATCAGCCCAAAGGCAAAAATCATTTAGCAATTCAGAAGTGAAGGCAGAAATTTGCTAGGGAAAGTCATTTTCTACCTGAGCTCTTGTTTCCTTCTGAAAAAAGGAATATGCCTGATTAATTTTTTAAAAGACCCTTTCCATTTTGTTTTACCAATTAAAAAAAAAAGGGCTAATTAAGCCTGTAAGTCAGAGATTTTTACCAAAAGGAATATGATGGGCCCATTCTCATGCCAGCAATTCATTGGTTGACATACCCACTTATATATTCGAGAAACAAAAAATGCTCAAATGAATGGAAACTTCCCAAGGTCATTTCACAGCATCTTTGAGCACACAGATAAAACTAAACAACCCCCAAATATATGCACTAAGAATGTCACCTTTTACTAAGTAACAATGATTTGTTTCAGATCATCCCGAAGTCAGGGTCTCACTTCCTGAAACAACAACTCAACCAAACAGCTACTTGTTGTTTGGAATGACTTGAAATTATTTTCAAAACATCAAAAAAGAAATTACGTTTTCCTTCTTTTGCGTATTTTTCCAGTTCCTTTTTAAAACAAAATGTTCATTTTGGGCCATGACAGCTAAAATAGAAACATCTTTGGCATAAGCTTAGTTTTCTAGCCTGCAGGCACGATATACAATTATTGTTAAATTGGAGTGGACCAGAAAGTAGATGATAAAACTTGTCCATGAAACTTCTGCTAATAACAAACATTTGTCCCATGACACATACTGTAAGTAATAACACATGACAGCGCATGGATGCGTCACTGTCCTGAACAGCAGGTTTTGGTGCCTGTAGGCCAAGTTCACCTAGCCCTTTAGCTGTGACTTCCTATGAAACTGTTGGGAATTCGTTAAATTCCCTTTTTTAAATGAGGAAATTCTCCCTGGTTTTGTGGTCTCACTTGATTTAGAGTTTTAGAGGCAACTTGGGTTGTTGTGTTATTTAACATGACCAAGAACAAGTTTCAGATTCTGTTCTTTTTCATTTTTATTTGTATAAAGGCATCAGATACAAGTGGAATTTTACTACATTGACATAGTGCATTGTGGTGAAGTCAGAACCCTCAGCACCTACATCACTGAAGCAATACACCTTATACCAACCAAGCAAACTCGTATCATTGATGATCATATGATTTCCGTTCTTCATTCTGTGTATGTGATGTATCACATTTATTGATCTGCACGTGTTGAACCATTCTTGCATCTTGGTATAAAATCCACTTGATCATGGTGTATTATCCTTTTGATGTGTTGTTGAATTTGCTTTGCCAGCATTTCATTAATGATCTGTGCATTTATGTTCATTATTTGCAGTATTTTTGTGTGTATGAGTGTGTCCTTGTTTGCTTTTGGCCCCACAGAATGGGTCAGGGAAAATTCCTTCCTCCTCAATTTTTTGAAAGTTTCAGGAGGAGAGGCATGAGTTCTTCTTTGCATGTTTTTTATTTCTGATTCAATCTTGCTAGTCAATATAGGTTTGTTCTGCAGTGCCAGTTCTTCTTGTTTCAATCTTGGGAGGTTATATGCTTCCAGAATCTTATCCATTTCCTCCAGGTTTTCTGTTTCCTAAGAGTTATGCCATTTATTCATTTTGCCTTCATTTCTTTTTCATTCAGTTGTCAGAGAGAGGAAGCAGTTTTGAAAGAGGCAGATAGTACAGAAAGGACCACAGAGACAGTAAGTCCTTCCCTTTTTGTGGCTTTGAGGCTTTGCTTTATCATATTTACTGATGGTGAGATGCACCATTATTGTATGTACCGACAAAGACTCTCCTTGACCAAACTTTAGTCAAGCTCCTCTGAGCCTTCTTCCCAATTAGGCCTCACCCTGGCCTGCATGCTTGGGCCTGAATAGCCCAGCTGTAGCAAGAATCTGCTGGTCAGTTTAGCAAGAATTCCCTTATCCTTGATGTCTCCTTTTAGTAATTGTCCACCCACTGACATCCCCACTCCACCCTGGCCCATGGCTGTAAATTCCCACTTATCTTCACCGTATTTAGAATTGAGCCCAATTCTACACAAAGGGTTTTTTCTCCCTATTGCAATAATTACTGAACAATATCCCACTCCAACACTTTAACTACTGCCCAGCTCTGCTTCTCTTCAATGGTACCAATACAAAAAAGAATATAGACTGCTGACCAGCCCAAGACAGAACACCATAATGATAGTCATCTTGAAGCTTGGGTGGGCCACACAGCCTTCATTGTCCGGAAATTTCTTTTTATCTACTCCACATTATTTGGCACTTCCTTGTAAGAATTCTTTTGCACTTATCTTAGTAACAAAATGTAACATGGCCCCATAGACCTGTAAGATTTTCCCCTCTTAGGTCTCCTAAAGCATTTGGTTGCTCTTTCCAAGAAAAGAAGGAATTGTAGTCATGTCTCTGACAAGAAACACTTGCTTTACTAATATCAAATCCATGGCCACTTGCCATGTTTCCCTGTCTTATTGTGTATTAAGGTCAGTTTTTTTGTTAATCATGAATAATAGGATAATGGTGTTGAAGTCATCTTACATGATAATTAAACTCAGCAAATACCTTTCCAACAGTGAACATAAACCTGATGATGTAACAACACCAGGGACGGGTAATGACCAAGTTTGTAGGCAGTGATTACATCACTGTGACTGCTGATGACACCACTGCTAATATGTATTCCATTTCAGAGATGCTCAAATATGAGGGAAAAAGTGTATTATGGAATTAGCAGAACATAGTATTATCTGTTTACCTGCTGAACAGGGGTAGAAAACTCAAATGCTCACAGGACCAAATAAACCATGTTTGTTAGTCCAACTCTATAACCATGTGCCTTCTATGTCAAATATCTCTTGTCTTGCTTGTAACAGAAGTGTGGATTGAAAGGAATATTTTACACCAAAAGGAAAGTGCCAGGCTCCTGTACTGGCATCATCATAGGGAACATCAGCAAACTGAGGAACCACATGTTCCATTTAAATGGAGCAGACACTTCATGGCTCACGTCAAACATTATCTTATCAACAGTCCTGAAGACTTTGGATGTTGTATTGGCCAATCTTCTGATTTTTCAAGAGAAACTGGAAATGCAGGTTTGGGGTAAAATTTCTTAAAAACTTATCCAAAAATTTCAAAACACCATTCGTGTCATACAAAGCAAGTAGATGTGCCATTTGGTTCCTAGTTCACCAAGCTGTGGTCTGTCCGAGAGACACCTAAACATGGGTCTGGTATGTTATAAACATTACCTACCATTGGACCTATTGGTATATTTAATCCAACAACTATTAGCATGACTTGAAAGGCAAGCCTATCATGGCAACATCTTTGCCCATGAAGCATTAGGGCATATTAGGTACCAGTAGAAATATTCATCCTGAAGGGTCTTCTGTAAATTCATTTAGACACGTTTCTTATAACTAACTGCCTGTGTGTGATAGAACCAACTCACTAGAAGGATTTCAAGCCTAAGAACTGGGAAGAAGCAGACTTTTCAGAAAGTTAAAACTGATTGTTTTTGAGGAATGAGGTATTTGCTTAAGAATTAGAATTACTATTCTCAGTCTGATTCTGATTGGTGCTCCTTTAAAGGTAGCCTCGCTGACCAACAGACAGATGTGCTGTTAGGAACTTCCCACCTCTCTTGGGGCTGTGTGAGGGGAAAGCCCAGACTGGGACCCAGAGGACCTGGAAGCCCCCATGTGGCTGGCTGACTACTTGGGAATGCCCTATACCTTATCCTCTGCTTCCCAGGCCAAGAAATCGTAGCTCTTTTTATTTTTTAAGAAGGGAGAGGGGAGAACTAGGAAGTGGAGGCTGACTATGAGTCATCTCAATGCTTTCATCTCTGATTTAAAGGGTCCAGATCAGCAGCGTCCTGAATCCTGAGTATACCTGCTCGTACAACTTGAGACACAACATCCTCCTTGAGTATTCGATTTTCTGGAACTCAATTTTCCCCTCTGCCAAATGAGCAGACAATATTAAACAAATGTTTTTCAATTTGTGCTGCAAGAAACTTTAGGGACCCAAATAGTGGGTTTAAGGCAAGAGCAGACTTAGTTTTTTATATGGTTTGCATTTGGTCTTAAGATTAAGGCTTCCACTTAACAGGAAGATACATCTAAAGAGATGCAGTGTTTGAAAACCACTGGCTAAATAATGTGAGTGATCTGTGTTGGGCTTCTCTAGCTCTAACACTTTGTATGATAAAATTTCCTCACCTTGCTTGTACCTTTCAATGCTATTCTGACCAGAATGTATAATGCAGAGACATTTTTAGAAAAAATTATTACTCTAGCTTTTACCCAAAATATGTAGTATGCGTTAACACAAAAGTTCTGGCAACACTGAGTAAGAAAAGGTACAAATGGCTTGAATTTTTTCTTCCAAATCAAGCTTTCTTTTTCCAATTTTTTGAGAGATGACAGGCAAAGAGTATGAGCCTGGGAAAAGCAGCTCGCACTCAGAAGAAGGGGACTACTTGTCTACCCACTGTCACGCGCATACTCCCTGATTGATTTTGTACATGCAAGTAAAGAAGAGAACTGGGAAATTTTCTGCACATAAAGGCTCCAGACTGTTTTCTCCTTGCTTTGCCCAGGAAGCACTCGGGCACACTAGATACCAGTAGAGATATTCATCCTGAAGGGTCTTTTTCAGTTTATTTAGACATGTTTAGAATGTTAGGCCCATTTCCAATCTTTTCCTTCCTGAACTCCTCTCTTCTCAAACTTTATAGCACCTGTTATCTTTTTCAGTATTTATTTTTGGCTTAGACAACAGAAATTTTGACTGGCTTCTCGCTGTGTTCCTAAGGTGTCTTTCCTCAGTGTGCATGCCCCCGCCACCCCTATTATCTTTTACACTTACCTTCTACAAATGACCGATTTCATCAACTCCATATGGACATACATGTATATAACTTTTACCCACATACTCCTGAAGTGTGGGGCCATTTACCGTTTATTTTTGTATTCTCTGTGGCTTCCTGCACACAGGTAATCAATCATAGATAATCAATGAATCAGTTGGAAGATGAGACAGACATACTAACTGAAAAATGTTTACATCCATGGGAAAAACACTATTACTGTATGAGGCATTATAATATGGGTTGAATATGGCACTTTGAGAAAAAATGAAAATAATCTACTTGTTCTATAGTGATATGGGAAGACAGTGCCATGAAAACAGTGCTTAAATGTAGCAGAGAGTGAACAAAGCAAGATGTTGCATAAGGCTGTCGGTTGAATCTGACATTTAAAGACAACTCATTATTTAAAAACTGAGAAGATATTTCAAAATAACATTTCAGATTACTGCATTCAGAGAAGTGTTCCTCTCTATTTTTAAAAAGTTAATAGTGCGACATTATTTTTATAATACAAAGTATAATAAAAAGGAACATGCTTTGAGTTTCTTTGCTAAAGGTGATATACTATCAGTAGATTGTTATAACACAAATCAGAGGCCCATGTAATTGTCATTGTTTAGAAGAAACAATTTCATAGAAAATAAGCTTGGGGGGTGGTTTTCAGACTGAAAAGTGATGGCCCTATCTGTGAGTTTCATCATAGACCTTCCTCTTTGTTAATTCCATTTCATGGAAAACACCATTGTAGGAACATGCCTGTATCTTTCTACCAAAGAAATTTTCATAAGTAATTGAAACAATTTGTTTCCTAGTAGGTGTTTATCTTCATTAAGAGCCCAGAGAATGAAAAACATGGCAATTATCTTAGAGGTCTCTAACATGCTTTCATATTTTAAACCATGGGCTGGATTATTTCCTGAAAGATCCAATCTGCTAAAAGGAACAAAATCTCCTAGTAACCCAAAGAAAAGACCCAGAACATTCTGTCCTCTGGATAATACTAAACTGGATCTATATGACAAGCCAGAGAGCTTCTGGAGTTGAGAGGCATGACTGCTCCTGACCCAGCTTTCAAGGTAGCGGGGTGTGTATGTGTGTGTACATTCTCTCCTTCTCATACACACACACACATGCACACACACACACACACACACAGAGGTGTTTTTTGTTTTATTTTGTTTTTTAAAATAAAATATACTTTACCCAAGACAGAGAAAAGAAAAAGGAGGCTGGATGTTTTTTCCCTTTTTTTCAGAAGGATCTTCCTACTTCAATAGACTTGCCCAAAGGAATGTGACTAAAATAACACGTTCTGCCTTTATCTTTCTATAGTGTGAAATATATACAAATCATCCAAATGCTTTTTCTTGCCTCAATTCTGTTACTACATCAGCGTACCAAGAAAATGCCCAGGTTAGCCAACATAAAATTTCAAGTAATCTCTTTCACAGCTCTTTGGTTTCCTACATCTGCTCTGGTGTTGCTGGAAATGGTTTTATTTTCCTAACTAAAAGAATCGCCTTTTGCAAACCCTTCTCCTTTCTCTTACCTTGGTTCTGCATTGGATGTAGATGTGAGGGCCAGAGTTGGAGCAGCCATATTGCAGTGTGGAATAGAACAGCTGAGAAGAATGCAGAAATCACGGATCCAACATTGCTGAGTTGCTGAAATCAAACCAGAAATCACCCATCTTCGGACTTATTATTCAAAGTCAATGAGCTGGATTTTTCTGTAGGCAAAAGTATCCTAACCTCTTATAACTCGTTTATTGTCAAGTTCAGTTGCTCAGCTCTTTTATCATTCTTTTCCTTTGATTCCTTCTCCATTGTTCTTAGGCCCTGCGTGAAAATACATCCAGTGTAAAGTCATGCCTGTGATGTCCACTGCATCACACCAGTGTCTACCAGTGTATGTGCCCTCAGAATATGCCTTTGATGACACCTCCCACCAAAACCAGGGGATGACAACAGAGGTTAGAGAGAACTTTGTGATCAAATATAATGTTTGAAAATGTTAGCTACTCTCTTTCTTCTTCAGAGCTTCATAATAAACATAAAACTCTTAAAAAGACATTGAAAAGGAAAAATACTATAGTAGAAAAATCTGAGTGACATTCAGATGCCTCTAGATCTTAGTGAGCACTGAACTGATATTTAAAGCAATCCCTCTGTCATCCCTTGTACATCTCACAGAACTAGAGTTCTGAGACCACATGTGGGAAACATTGTACTACATTTTCCAAAATTATTTCAGTAACTATCCTTTTACATTTTCTTATTTACAAATGGTGCATGCATTCAGAAAACATTTTAGGAAAACTCCTAGGAATTCAAACCAACAGATACTTCAACACATATCAAACAAAGACAGGTAGTCGTGAAATATGGGATTACTTCCAGAGAGTTAACGAATTCCCAGTTTTCTTGGCTGGAAGACACTGGCTGATAGTACAAGCAATTGTGACCTGCATGTGCATTTCTGGATGAGAAAACTCTTTTTCAGACTAACCGCCTGAGACATGTATTCCTTGATCAGTCTTTGCTGTTACTCTCTGTGCCGGTGATAGCTGTGATTCTGTGAAACAAATCATCTTTTCTAATCTGTGATATACTCAGTTCATTCTGTGTTCTAAAGATCTTTCTTCATTTTTAATGCTGAACTTGCTTTGTCTCTGGGTATAGTTTGTTCTCTCCTCAGAAGTAGCTAAAGTCCCTCCAAAGAACTGTAGGTTATAGTCACTGCCCCCAGCGTCCTTTTCCAAATGACCCTGTGTCATGAGCCCAACTGTAGCTATCAGGGTGTGTTTGTTTTTTTCCTTTGCTCTCTTCACGTTGTCTCAACTTTTGAGCCAGAGTAATTTAAGCACCAACGTCTTGTCGGGTTTTGCAACCATGAACTGCCTTACAAAGTCTAGGCGTTTTGCCAGAAATCTAAACTTTGTTGAACTATGTTAAAAGGTTAAGCATTTCACAGAGTTGGGTTCCCCCGCCCCCACTGCACTCCCAGCCTCGGCCTTGTTCTTAAAAGTCTGTTTTATCAAGAAATGGAATAACTAATAATGTGCTGGATAGAACATTTTCCACCATCACATTGTAACCATAGTAGTGCTAAAAATCCCAAACAAATGTTAATCACACTTGGCTCCTTAATCAGAAAGAGCTGAGGACACAGAGTTAATTGGAAACACTTTCCATAAAATGCACATATAGCTTTTAAAGTGAAGCTCTTATCAATTGCTTGCAATAATTTCTACATTAGCAAAATAGCTTTCCTAAACAGAATGCCAATGAATAAAAATAAATCACAAACTTTCCAGTACAGAGGGAAACACAAAATACTGGTTCCTTGGCCCCTGGTTCTGAAAGCTTCCTGCGGTCATTTCCTGAAACACTAGAAGCCTGTTTACTCTTGAGCACAGGGCTTCCGAAGTTTTCAAACCCACAGTCAGCAAGGACTTTGAAGAGAAAGGAAGTAAGAAGTCTAGGAATCATCTTTGGTTTGCACGGTTTCCTCAGCTGCACACCCCAGCTGAGGATTATTGATGTCAACCTCTCTGCTAAAATGGCTCCCACTGTGTCTACGTCCCCACTGTGGTTACCTTGTTCTTGCTACCACCTCCTTTTGCCTGGACTCTCACAGCAATCTCCTAACTGGCTTCCCTTATTCCACTCTGCCGCCATTCCCAGAGCAGCCAGGCCATCAGGTGGCCAGTGCCTTACAATAAAAACGCAAGTGTCTTATTCTGCTTTATAAGGCTTCATTTTAAATCACCCCCCTTTCCCCTACCAAATTCCTACCACTTGAGGGCCTTTTCCATATTTCTTTTCCAATATGCTGTGTTCACACATGCTTTGAGGCCCTCATGGGACGTGCCCTTGTGCCATCTTTACCTGGCTTCCTCCACCCTGGACCCGAGTTCTCAGCTTATGTAGCCTCTCTCCAGGACAGCCTTCCCCAGCCACATAGTTTATCCCCCCTCTCTGCAAACCCTCAGGTAGTCTCACAGTCCCTTTTTTCAATACTCTACCTAGCACTTTCCCTATCTGATTTTTTTTTTCTATGAATCATCTGTCTCCTGTCCCCCTCCACTGGTCTTAAGCAGGAATCATATCCAGTTTACCTCTGTATCTCCAATGCCAATTATAGTGCTTGGGACACAGGAAGAATAAAATGAATATGTGTGAAGTGAACATGTGAGACAGGAATTGACAATTGGGAACTGAAATCAGGAATTCAGCTCCTGTGGCCCAGCGATGTAACAAGAAGAGTTACCGGGTACTTTGGGGTAAGGGATATCCTCATAGATGTTTTGGGGTATGCCGTGAGCCTTTATGAACTAAACCAAAGAAAATACAGGTTCTTACATGGAGGTCAGGGAGGGAACTACATTTGTCTACTCTTGCTGGATGTGAGCTTCTCCAGTCAGCAGTTTATGCCTTTAGTCATTTTCAGTATAATGTTTGTGATGCAATCTCCTCGGAAGAATTTTCCCAAAGCCAAAAAGCTATATTATTTTTGCTTGACATAGTCTGGTAGATCAGTGGGGGAATTTCTACGACATTGTCACAACTTTATAAGGAGTTTATGAACACCCTTAAGTAACATAGTATCCTCACTGTGCAAATAGCCAACCCAAATGGCTCATGTACATAGGTTGAAAATTATATCTGCAATCAAAGATTAGAGCCCAAGTTGGGCACTGGAAAAGTGCTTAACAAATCTTTGGCTTCTCAGTCGGGTTTCATCTGGAGCCAGAATTAACAGGGGAAAGCATGACCAGAATGGAATGTGAGGTTTGAGCACTGGGGAGAAGATGTCCCCCGGGCTGTGAACTGCCTTTGGTCAGCAGCCCTGGGAGCGGCGTTTGTTTCAGTCTTAAGCAATTTTGTTCTCATGACCAGTCAATGGGATGGGAAGAAAACTGGGAAAGGAAGCTGGTTGAACAAACACATTGAAATACGTTTTAAAAGCTAGGAGAAAAGGGAGACATCATGTAAGATCACTTCTGAGAGAATGAAAATTATGGCAAACTTATCAATAAGGGAAAGAGCAAAGGAAATTGGTCCTGATTTCATAAATAATGGGGCTTACAAAAGATATCCTTTTTGTGAAATTCATTCTTCTACAGAGGGAACCAGAGTAGAAAATTAGTACCACCAAAGAGTTTCTCATAAAAGCACTGTCAATCACTATCTAAATGTGTAAAAATAAAAGGTGATGATAATGATAAGCAACCAGGTACTCCAAAAATCTCATAGGAGAAAGTATATGATAAAGAACTGCACAGAAAAGAAAACACAGACTGGGATCAAAGGGGCCATTTCTAACTCCATTTAGTTACTTAGTATGTCTTTACTGGTCTTCTATCCAGACCACTAAAACCTTCTCCATGTCGGAAAGAAGGCTGCTGCACTTCCTTACCATTTATGTGTTCACTGGAGTAGCACTTTTAATTTCCTTCAAGGACTTTTTCTTTGCATTTACAACTTGACTAACTTTTGGGAGAAAGAGGCCTAGCTTTCAGCCTATCTTGGCTTTGACATGTCTTCATCTCTAATCTTAATCATTTTTAGCTTTTGATTTAAAGTGAGAGACACGAGAGGTTGGGTCATGAGGTTCAAGGAAAGAAATGCTCTCCATAACATAAAGGTGCAAGATGAACTAACAAGTCCAATGCAGAAGCTGCGACAAGTCATCCAGAAGATCTAGCTAAGATAATTGGTAAAGGTGGCTACACTAAATGATAGATTTTCAATGTAAATGAAAAATTCATCCTAGATGACAGAAGGTTTTATTAGAAGAAGATGCCATCTAGGACTTTTATAGCTAGAGGGGAGAAGTCAGTGCCTGGCTATGTATACTGATGGTGGGGTGATGGGCAGAGTGGGAGGGGAGGTGTGATAGAGGGGTAAAAAGAAGTGGATAGTACGCAGGTTTCTTGTGTGTGTGTGTGTGAGAGAGAGAGAGAGAGAGACAGAGAGACAGAGGCTCACTTTATCACCCTCAGTAGAGTGCCATAGCATCCTAACTCATAGCAACCTCAAACTCCTGTGCTTGAGCAATTCTCTTGCCTCAGCCTCCCAAGTACCTGGGACTACAGGTGCTCACCACAATGCCCAGCTATTTTTTAGAGATGAGGTCTCTCTCTGGCTCAGGCTGGTCTCAAACCTGTGAGCTCAGGTAGTCCATCCATCTCAGCTGCCCAAGTGCTAGGATTACAGGTTACAGATATAAGCTATCACTTCTTCTCTTGGGAGAGAGCTATCTCTTTTTCTTTCTTTCTTTTTTCTTTTAGCTATCTCTTTCATTACAACAGGAGGAAAAAGAAAATGATTATGTGGAAATGGTAGGTTAAGTTTTAAATTTGGTGGTAGGAATTGAAGAATTTCTCTTCCTGTTTCAGTTTTTTTGAAATTTGCAGGTGAGATTTGTTACAAAGAATGCTAGAGGAGAAGGTAGGATAAAGAGTTTGAGAAAAGTGGAGAATCTGAAATAGCCACACTGGAAAATGGCACAGGGATATTATTAAATATACATGGTGTCTCTGGGAAATGTGGAGTATTGGATTGAGATGGAAACCATACTTTTCTGGTGGCATCAATCTGGACAACTGTTGTGATGGCTCCAGCAGAGCTCCACAGCCCTGGTACAGGTATCTAGAAAGTAAACATTTAGGATGCCTTGTGTTTAGGGTTTGCTAGGCAAGTACTAAGGAAGGACAAAAGTCCAAGAGAGTTTGAAAATACTGACAGATGCATAGCCCAAGGGATGAATCACAGAAGCAGTTCTGGAGAGGAAGGAAGTAGGGATGGGGAAAGACTGATGGATATAACAAAAGGGGCAAGAAACCAAATATCTCTATGAAGTAAATGGTCAAGATAGTAAGAGTCATTATGTAGCAGAAACTGAAGGGAAGGAAGTTCATGTGAAAGAGGGATGTAAGTTAATCTAAATATTCAGAATTGGAGAGAAATTTCAGGAGCTGACAACATCCAGGCCATAAATGTGGGAATGAGCAGCTGAAGGAGCATAGTTGAGACTGAGGGAACTGACAGCCAAGGTGTTGGTGGGTCACCTACATAGACATGCGGGAGAATGGCAGAACTCAGGGTGGAAAGGAAGCCTGCAAGCAGCTACTGAAGTCTCTAGCAGACGAGGGCATAATTACATTGGCACAAAAGAACAACAAAGAGGGACAGATGATAGAGTCAGATGGCCTCAGCCCCAAAGGGGCAGAACAGTGTTTTTTTATGTCAGGATGAAGAGCAGCGGTTTGAAAGAAGTCAAGGAGGGGGATGTTGAGCCCCCTTCCTATCCTGAAGGAAGTGAAGTGAAGACAAATAACCTGACTTTCCTTGAGAGAACATCAAGGAGAGTGCTTTCCTAGAGGTAGCCAGGTATGAATGCTGAGAGATGGATGGAACTAACATGGATTGAGAATGTCATGATGTTGGTTAACAACAGAATAGGGCACCACAAACTGCAGGTGGAAGCCTGGGATGGTGGGGAATGGTTTGAAGTTGACTCAAGAGAAGGAGAAAAGAAATAACCTACAGGTCTACATCTTGAGTGGTGGTCAAAGGATGTGAGGTTTGGTGGCCTCAGCTGGCCTCAGGGCTTTCAGAATTAACCACAGCTTTCCCCTTAGAGTTGCAGTCACTAGATTACTCACAAGAATTAGTTACAGGTAGGATTCATTTTTGCCTACTAGGCAACCTACTCAAGGTGAGTAGGCCAGGCAAAGGATTTGATTCTCTAGCCTCACCTATTAGGAAGGGCCAGAGTCACTGAAGGCTGTGGCTATCCTCAAGGCCTAGACTTTTGACCACGTACCAGATTCTGGAGGATGAAAGAATGGCGTACACAAATTTAAGCATTTGATGGTGAAAATTTAAATATTCTGTGTGGGCTAAGCTTCCTCTAAGTGTCATTAAGAACCAAGGCTGCAGACAAGATGACTCGATGTTTGATATATAGAATATTTTCTTTTTCTTCAACATTTGAGAGTTAGTTGCAAAACTGATGCTCCAGTACCCCTAGAATCCTTTGTGTATATTTCCTACAAAGGTGACCTTGCTTTTACATAATCATAATACTTCATCCAATTAGGAAATTAACAGTGATACTTAACAGGGATGGTACCACTTAGTTCTCAGACACCATTTCAGTTTATTCATTTTCTCAATAATGTCCCTTAACAAAAAGATCCAGTCCAGAATCATATGTTTGATCATCATGTCCCTTAGTCTCCTTCAGTCTGGAACAGATTTTCAGTCTTTCCTTTAGTTTCCTGACCTTGACACTTGAGACCATTACAGACCAATAACTTTGCAGAATGTCTCTTAGCTTGGCCTTGTTTGATGTTTGCTCTTGATTAGGTTCAGATTATGCATTTGTTCAAGAATATTTGAGAGGTGACGACACATTCTTCTCACTGAATTCTATCAGATGGTAAGTGATTTCTGTTTGCCCTGTTTGCTGATGATGTTTATACTTTGCTCTCTTGAATCAAAGTGGTATCTACAAGGCCTCTCCAGTGCAAAGTTCCTTTTACCCTAGAAATTAATAAATACTTTGTGGGGAGATCATTTTAAGCTATGTAGCCTCATCCTCATCAAATTTCCAATTTATTCATGAATTATGAATTTTTTTACAACTAAATGGATTTCCTGTGTGGCCATTTAGAATTCTTCTATGCTGTAAGCTCCCAGCTGGTGAATAAAGCCTTTCCTCTTATAAACATGGTGTTTGGGTGCTCTTTCTCTCCATTGGGCCTCATCTTCCTGCAACATTTTTGGTTCCCTAACTGGGAAGTGAGATCACCCTTGGAGAGAACACTCACCTGGTAGTTGCTGCCAATCCTCTGGACACCCACATGGCCATCCCTGATGGGCCTGGGCAACGTGAACCACTGAGCACACCAGGGAGGCAGTTTGGCCTCCCTGTGTGGATGCCTCAACTGAGCAGAGAAAAGACCCCCATGGTGGGTCTTTAAGGAGTCAAACACCAGGAGGAACTGGCATGCAAGAACAGGGAGACATCTAAGACAAGAAGTCAAGAAAACCATTTTCTGTCTTTTGAGTTATTTGTAGCTTTTCAAGCAATGTATGTACTTACAAGCAGAATTTGAAACATGTATTTTTTCTCTCTCTTTTTGATTTCTCTGGAATTTGAAAGCCAATGGTAAGTATTCTTAATTTCTGACAATACAGTTATTTGTGTAAGTTCAATAAGAATCTGTTTTATTCTATAGGACATGATGAAGACACTGTAGCCACTGGTAATAACTGTAACCACTGGTAATTTACCTTTGGTTGGAATAGCATTTCCAGAGGTGTCGAGACTGCATTAAGGAATTAAGGTTGACTTTATAAGGCCAATAAAAAAGCCCTTTAGAAAACTGGCCAGATACCCATCAGTAACATTTCCTGATTTGTGGTAAGTAACAAAGGTTGCTTGCTGACAGGTCTGGGAATTGAAATGTGCTTGGGGGACCTCAAGAGAAGAGGAATTTACCCAGTGCATACAGGTATCTAATAGCACAGATGAAACCTGGGCTCATCAAAGGCTTTCAAGAAAGTCCAGCCTGAGATTCCTTATAAAAGGTTCTAGCAAAGCCAATTTCTAAGGAAAGAAGAGCCTAGATGGCCAATAATTATTTTTACTGCACGTTATGCAAATAATCAGACCCAGTATACTAACGGTACAGTTTATTTTGGCCAATAAGTTAGTTCTACTATAATTTGTCTTTAGTAAAGAGAGAAATTGGAGAGAAAAAAAATGATTCAAAGAGAAAAGAGGCTATGGCCCACCTGTATTAAATCCCAGCCTTGTCTGTACTGTCAATTCATAAAATGAAACTAAGTTTTACTAAGTTAATCTGTTAAATGGGACTAAGAGACTGGCCAAAGAGTATAGAATTATATACGGTAGTTATATGTACTCTGAAGCCTTAAGACTCAACAAAAGTCACCTGTTGACTACACTGGAAAATTTATGCAGTATTAAATGTTATTTACTGTGTCTATATAGATACCTCTGGAAAAATTAAAACCTAAAATGAGAATATCCAGTAAATGGTGGAACTGTAACACTGCATCCTACTGTGCCTCATCTGTATACTCTGCTGAATCTGCTGCCAGCAGAAGCCAAGTGGCCCACTTGCCTGGGCTTAAAAGATGCCTTTTTCAGTATAAATAATGCTGGCTCCAGGAAGCCAGAGGCTGTTCGGTTTCCAGTGGGAGAGACCAGATATGGAAACTGCAATCCAATACACGTGGACCAGGTTGCCACAGGGCTTCAAAACACCCAGGATTTTTAGAGAAGCACTGACTCATGACCTCCAGAAATTCCCAGCTGAGGAATTAAAATGTGTGTTGTTCCAATATATCAAAGACCTCCTTTTAGGGCACTCTACCATTGGGGGATGCGCCAGAGGCACGAATTGTCTCTTATGACATCCAGAGGTATGTAGCTATAAAGTGTCCAAACAAAAGACCCAGATTTGCCAACAGCAAGTATATTATCTAGGATTTACTATCCAGCGGGGGGAAAGAAATCTAGGCACGGAATGGAGGCAGGTCATTAATTGCCTCCCCACCCCCACGAGCCAAAAGCAAGTTTGAGAATTCTTGGCCCAGTTGGCTTTTGTCACCTTTGGATTCCCAACTTTGCCATCTTGGCTGTCTCGGCGAAGCCCTTGTATGAGGCAACTAAAGGAGAGGAAGGAGAGCCCTTAGAATAGGAGGAGAACAGAAACATGCCTTCTCCCAGCTAAAGATGAGGCTGATAAATGCACCTGCATTGGGGCTACCAGACTTGGCCAAATCCTTCACTAAGTATATCTCAGAGAGAGGAAAGATGTCTGTAGGTGTGTTAACCCAGCTGGATGAGTCCTGGCCAAGGCCTGTAGCTTACCTCTCTAAGCAGTTGGATGGAGTGGCAAAAGGATGGCCACCATGCTTACAGGTTCTAGCCACTACAGGTCTCCTTGTGCAAGAAGCTGAAAAGTTGGCTCTAGGGCAAGATCTCAGAGTGAAAGTACCCTACTCTACGGTCACTCTAATGGACACGAAGGGACATTTTTACTCTCTAATGCAAGAATACCCTGAACCCAGCCATAGTCCTTCTAGTCAGTGGAAGAGAGACTAAGCATGACTGTACAGAAGTTATAGATAATGTATATTCTAGCAGCCCTGACGTGCATGACCAGCCTTGGACAGTTGCAAACTGGGACTTCTATGTAGACTGAAGCAGTTACATGACAGCACACGGTGAGTGGCAGGCTGGGTATGCAGTGGTTACCTTAACAGAGACTGTAGAGGCTAAGCCCCTACCCCAAGGAACATTGGCTCAGAAGGCTGAGTTAATTGCCTCGATTTGAGCCTTAGAACTAAGTCAAGGGGAAAATGTGAATGTTTTTCTGACTCTCCAAGTAGCAGGGCATTGTACAAGGAGAAGGGACAATTAAATTCTGGAGAAAAGGATATTAAGTATCAGCAGGAGATACTTCAGTTGCTAGAGGCAGTATGGAAACCCCAGAAGATCGCAGTGATGCACTGTCATGGACATCAAGGAGATGCTTCCACCATCACTAAAGGGAACACTAGGGTTGGTGCTGAGGCAAAAAGGGCTTCATCCAAACCATACCAGGTGTCACGAGTGGCTCCCCTCATCTTATGGGTTCTGGAGCTCTCACCTATCTACTTCCCAGGAAGAGAAAGAAGAGTTGGCAGTGGAGAGGAGCCAGAAAATGGAGGGAGAATGGATAAAGATGCCAGGTCGACGAGAAGCAGTCCTCCAGGTACTAGGAGCCATTGTGGTGATAGGAATATTTGATGAAGTTGCTGGGCTGGTACTTCTACATCTCCCAACTGGCAACCCTGGCCAAAACTGTCAGTCAATGGTTTGTCACCTGCAGCCAGTTCAACATGCCAAGGACTGATGGAACCCCCAGTAATCCAATCATATGGAGCGACGCCCTTTGAGGACTTCCAGGTAGACTTTACTGAAATGCTCAGGTTTAGAGGGAACAAGTACTTGCTGGTGATGATCTATCAGACTTGAAATAGATAAAAGCCTTCCCCACTGGGATAAAAAGGACTCCTGAAATAGTAAAAGTATTGCCCAGAGAAATCATCCCATGGTTTAAGGTGCCACTCTGGTTTAACTTTGACAATGGGCTAGCCTTCATAACAGAACTAGTACAAATAATAAGCTAAATCTTTGAATAACTTACAGGCCTCACAGCTTAGACAGGGTAAAGTGCATGAACCAGGACCATAAGAGCAGAAATTGGTAACCTCTGCCAGGAAGCAAAGTTTAATTGGATACAGGCCTTGCCACTGGTGTTCAAAGAGGCCTCTGTCAATCCTCTGTGATTTAGCAGGAACTCCTAAAAGAACTGGGAAAGACGGAACTGAATAGACAAAAAACCCTAGAAAAAGTAACAAGGACACTCTCCACTGGGGTTAATTAACCATGTTCTGTTTAGTCTTTTATGTCTCTCTCTGGAGGACGAAGGGGACCAAGTCTAGGTCCAGAATCAGAACCTGGTCCCCCTGAAACCAAGGTAGAAAGGACTTTACACCATCATCCTGACCACACGCACAGTGGTGAACGTGGAAGGAATCCTTACCTGGAGTCATCACAGCTGGTTGAATAGGGTTTCACTGCCCCTTGGAAAGTAAAGGTAACTTTTAAGACAGTCAACATGCCCTTCTCCCAGCCACATACTGGGAGCTGGCTGGTCAACACATGGCTGAAGCCTAAGGAAACTCCTTAAGGGACTTGTCTTAATTGGACTTTGGATGTTGGGAAAAGAGGAGGAAAATGTCACAGGGAAAAGTAAAAACTGATATGTATATTAGCCCACCACCACAGTACTATTAAGGCCTGAGTAGAGAACCCAAGAAGAGTCACAGCCCTAAGACCTCAGTGCTAAAAAGTAATTAATATAAGCACCTGCAGAAATAAGCTGATATTGAGACCCTAAATTAAAATATATTGGAGTCTCAAAGTGGGGGAATGAGAGAGGATACCTGAGAAGGTTTTTGTCTAGGAGAACAGGTCTTCTCAAGGAGACCACAAGGATACATCTACAGGGTCCTCTCCATGGTGATTCAGCTCTTGGGAATTCATAAACTTAACTTCCTAGAACGTGGAAATTTCCAATTTCTGTGAAATCCTGTAGTTCTGTAGGGGCTAGAATAGCATCTCCCACTTGATTCAAACTGGCCAATGAGAAGGGTACCTGTGGGGTGGAACTTTTTGACTGTCGATAAAAAAGGAAAGACCAAGCCAGTCAGAGAGCACAGCCATTTGGAATTCTTCTATGCTGTAAGCTCCCAGCTGGTTAATAAAGCCCCTCCTCTTAGTAAAAATAAATAGATTTCCTATTTCATCCAATGGATTATAACGTAATACTATCATTACTTTTATGCTCAAATTGTCCTAACTTTGGCTAGAAGAAGCCCAGGCAAGCTGGCTTCTGTTCTCCACATGTTCCCAACATGTTTTTACCACTTCCTTACTTTTTAGTACAAGTGTCCTGCCTGTATATTCCCTTCCCTACCCCTGAAAATTAACCATTCCCCACCCCCCAAGGATCCTGGTTCTTTTGCATGGATATAGAAGTGATTTGTTTACGTACTTAGGTACGTTATTTTTCCTAGCTTTCTTCACTAAGAAGAGCTGGGGGTAATGACACTCCAGTAGCAATGAATGCTCCTAACACTCAAATCCTGGCTTTTAAATACTGGTGAATACCCACCCTGGGCCACCCCTCCATGGGGCTTGCTCCTCATCCTGCCCAAGTCTTAAGACTATCTGCCAACTTCCCCTTTCCCTCTGTTTAGGCAGCCTTCTATCTTTGATCAAGCCTGGACTCCTCACTCAAACATACATGGGGATACCTTTTTTAGCCTGGTTGTGCTACAGCTGACACACTGCTATGGATCATCTATATTCTGCTGGGTCACTGGGCCGCTGCAGACCCTTCCTGATACACATGGATCTAGGTAGGATGACTGCCTTGCTCTGTTCCACTTAAAGGATTTAGGGCTGAATTTTTAGAAAAGGAAGAGAAAATTTATGAAAGGCTTTTAGAATAGACAACAAAGGGCTCCAGGGATATCTGCAGACTTGTGATTTGTCATATTTTAATCTTAATGTTTACAACTATCAAATTTTTATTACTACAAATTATTAATTTATCTGAGATGAATAAAATTCAGTGAGTTGATTGATATCTCCCCAATATTCTGAGAAAGATGGAATGAGCTACCCTCATACGGTCTTTCGCCATTTCAAAGAAGAATGTGGTCTGGAAAAGTTTTAAGAACTCCAGGTCCATCCCGTTACTATTCATAATGAATATCAAACCATACAAAATTCCAGCTCCTCACTTCATAATCACAATGGTTTTACGGGAAGCCTGGCTTCATTCACAACACAATCAGCTACCGGGACTTTACTTACCACCTAGTGAATGCCATTTTCTTTATTTCTCTTAATTTTTTCATGCACATTATTGGGTATTGGGGTAGATTAAGAATATGGATTACTTTTTATAAGTTTTTATGAGAATAGAAAGTTGACTCACAAAATGTTAACTTTAAATATGAATTTATTCTTTTCCTTTTGCTCACAAAGTGTCAGATTTGTTTAGAAAAGTGGTGTGTGGGGGTATGCATCACATTTGGCATGCAAGTTAGGGGTTTCTTTTCGATGGAGTGTTTTGTTTGTTTGGGTTTTTTTAAGAGACAGGGTCCTGCCCTGCCACCTAGGCTGGAGTACAGTGGCACAATCATAACTTACTACATCCTTGAACTCCTGGTACAAGCCATTTTCCTGACTTAGGTTCCCCAATAGCTGGAACACAGGCCTGTGCCAACACACCCAGCAAATTTTTTTTGTAGAGATGGGGTCTTGTTATATTGCCCAGACTGGTCTCCAACTTCTGGCCTCAAATGATCCTCCTACCTCGACCTCCCAAAGTTCATGAGCCACCACCCCCAGACTGCATGCAAGATTTCTGTACAGTTTTATTTTAGTACATGCTAAGCCACTTCTTAATGTCTTCACATTTATGGAAGTGTATTTATTCTGATCATCTAAAATTCAACATGTAACCATACAAACAGATGCACTATTAATTTTTTTTATTTTACCTTTTTTATATGATTTCATGAATATGTTTAATAACTACTTGAAAGTGAAACAGTTGATTTGATTGTTTACTTTCATAAAGCTCAAGAAGGAATGGTTCAGGTATTACTGAATTTAATACTTTTCATTGAAGGTTTGTAATGGATTTTTTTTTTTTTTTGGTAAAATTTATTCTTAAAACTGGCACACCTCTAGCCCTATTTCTGCATGAAATTTCATTTAAGATAAGCTGTTTTGAAATCCAATAGTGGCCAAGCTAGAATGTTATTTTCCTCCTGGACTAGGGAGAGAAAGGTAATTTCTCTTCTCAAAAATGAATAGAAAGAAATTCATTCTTTTACTCTGATACTAACCTATATTACATTTTATAGGTTTTTTTGTTTGTTCTAAGAATGCTGAAACTGCAGTAATTTTAGTAGCATATTTTCCCTGAATTTATGTTTTTAGAGATCTGTTATTTAAAAAAAAAAAACATATGAGACCACACCAAACTCAAGGACTTTACAAAACAATTACAATACAAATTTTAATAAAGGCTGTAACACCGTAGGTGTTTTATAATTTACTAGTTTGGCTAATGAGTTCACCTTCCTAGTCTAATGGATTCTATGAAAGATGATGACTATGTGTACCCATCAGCTTTCAAGCTCACCAGAAATTCTTTTGATCCTTTGTTCCTATCTTACCTTTTTTTTCTTTCTTATCTTGAAATAACATGCTTTTTCTCTCTTAATAGATATACAATAGGTATATGGGATTCAGGAGTAATATTATCCTTTCTGCTCGCATTACAAAATGAAAATGCACTCACCCCTGAGTGTGGTTTATGATTTAATAATGCCACAGCTCTGGTCTCATCAGGATTCTTACTTCTGCAAGCATATTTTAAGGGCACCCAATCTCATGCACACCTCATGTCATGTGGGGTGTAGGAATAAATGGCAAATCTCCGAAGCAGTCTGCCGCTAAGCACCACATGGGGTGTAAGGAAAAATGTAAATGACCCCCTTTTGGCACAGTTTTTAATTCCACCCAAGCATTCTCTCTAGCTAACTCATAACAATTTACGTCTTTACTTTGAGGGCTTTAACACTTTTACCAATAATTTAATATATATGTATTTCAATTAATTGCCCATAAAAGAATTTGTCTTTCATTTACAGTGCAAAATGTATAAACGTTTTCTCACCCTAAGATAGAACATAATTCAATTATGTATACAGTTTATAAAAAAAGGCATATGTAGCCTATGATAGTCTCTGAAAAAGAATAACTTAAATCAAATGTTGTCCTATTTTTAAGTCTGTAAAATGTTTTGTAATATTTAGTATAAAGCCAATGAAGTATAATGTGGTTATCAAAATCATATCTAGGCTATGTTTTCCTACTTTTTTCTGAAACTTTATTCCCCAAACTCAAATGAATAATTATTTCACAGGGAAGAAAATGTCTTTACCTACAATTAAATTCTTGGTTTGGTTTCCATGTGCAGTTTGGTATGATGGACTAGACTACCTCTGGTCACCCCACCCTGGCCCCACCCCTGTGTCACTGTAAGTAGTAGTTTCAGGTTATCAAGGGAAGCCTGCTATCTAAAAGCTGGAACTAATTTTTAACATTTGCATAATACACATGTCCAGCTGGTTGAACTGCTGACTTAAATCCATCTTTTAAAGATAGAGTAAGGCCCTGCACAAATGTGGAAAGGTCAAGTTATGCTAATGAGAACCATTTAGTCAGCTGCTTGACACTTATTGGACATGATAATCAAATTGCAGACCAGGCAGTAAACGCCCATGGATGGGATGGCTTTTAAATCTGTGAGGTGTGCGAGAAATGGCTGCACCTTCAGCTGCCTTCAGCTTGGGGAAATGCTAAACCAAAGAGGTGTGAGTCTGAGGCAGCCCAGAGGAGGACCAAGGGAAAAGGATGGCTTATGCTGCTCGGCAGCGCCCCTGCTGTGGCTTAGGAGCGAGGACAAGGAAAGAGCAAAACTGCAGTATAACACAGGAGCAAGGCTCGGCCCTTGTGGCTCAAGCAGCTAAGGCGCCAGCCACATACACCTAAGGTGGCGGGTTCGAATCCCCAGCCTGGGCCCGCCAAACAACAATGATGGCTGCAACCAATGGCCAGCGTTGTGGTGGGCGCCTGTAGTCCCAGCTACTTGGGAGGCTGAGGCAGGAGACTCACTTGAGCCCAGGAGTTGGAGGTTGCTGTGAGCTGTGATGCCATCGCACTCTACCCAGGGGGATAGCTTGAGGCTCTGTCTCAAAAAAAAAAAAGAAAAGAAAAGAAAAGAAAATACACTGGGGACAAAAGACGGGAAAGATCCAAAAGTTCAGAAACCCCTGGCTCAGTCTTGTGTTTGGCCCCCACTGACCCCTGAAGGCTCTTGCCTCCTTTGTCCTCCAGCCTTGAAACTTTAAGCTTTCTGCCCCAGTCCCACCAACACTCCTTGAACTTGGGTCACACTGCCCTCTAGTGATGGCCTCCACAACATCCCTGGGAAAGTCCCTGCATCTTCAAATTCTCTTTGCCGTGTGAGCCCAGCCAGGAGTCAGATGCTAGGGGCATGGAAAGTAAGGCTGGTCTCATGCATGAGTGTAGAACCTCTCCTATGCCCTCCCTGTCACAACCCTGTCTTGAGTCAGTCTTCCAAGTCACAACTCAGGTCTTCAAAACCTCACAAGTACCTTTAAAAATGACTCTTTCACAATGTCTGGCCCACTTCACAGGAAATGAAGATTCAGACAGTCTACATGCCAGAAGCCCACCCAGACGCTCCCCCAAACCAGTTCTAGCTGCCTACTTTGTGAATGCCCTGACCCAGGCAAGGTCAACTACTTTCTCCTTCCTCATCCTCCCTCTGCAGTGTCCACCCCCACCTCCTTCCACCCCACTCCCTACAACCCTGTGCACACCCATGGGCGGCTCCTGATGAGCAGGGTACCCCTTGTGACCTACTTACTCCCAATCTCTTCAAAGCCACTCATTATGTTCCTGACACAGCCAGCCCTCCTGTCTGTCTCCTGGCCACTGCAAAGGCCATCATAGAGCCACCCTGACCCCAGTGACCTTATCACCTCACAGCCATACCATGTTCCAACTGGCAGCACTCAGCAAAGGGTACCTCCTCTAACATCTACCCAGCACTCCTTAGGCCTGACCATTCTCTTCCCCAGCCCTCCTGGGATGTTAATCAAGGCATGTGGGTAGGGGGCTGCCAAGACAGGGCAGGGGGCCAGAACTATCTCTAGGAAACCATCCCCACACTCATACAGTAGGAGCCTAGTTTCCAGGAAATGCAGCAGCTCTGTAGCTCCCACTCTTCTCCAAAAAGTCTGATGCTAAGCTGACTCAGTCATGCCCTCCCAAGTCCTTATATCCAGTGGGGAGGCCAAAGGTCAACATCAAGAGAAGCCTAGATTGCTCCCCAAAGCCAGGGTCTACATCTGTTCTGATGATATTCTCTATCTCCCCCCTCCCATGGTCCCATTTCTCAGGCAGAAAACAGAGGATGGGGAAGGGGAAAAGGGCCCAGGATTAGAGAGCCAGCCCACTGTGTGAGATAGACTCAGCTCAACCTAGCCCTTCAAAACCTCACCTGCCACACCTTGCACTATTACCACACTCCCCACCTCCACACCTGGGCTCTTGATTGTTCCCTCCATTGAAATGCTCTCCTGGAAAAAAAAGAAATGTTCTCCTGGCTTTCTGCTCCCTCAGCATCAGTAGATGCTCTGTAGGCCCTCATGGCTTTTCCCTCCTCAGGGCACCCCAAAGTTAAACAGCTATTCTGTCCTAGGTGTGGGAAGTGTGCTGGGATATCAGTGTATACTCATGTGTGAATATGTCACGCTCAGCCTCTTCCCACCAAGAACCTTGCTGACCTGACCCTGGTTGGCTGCTATGGCACCCCCTGCACTGATCAGAGGACTTCCCCTCAGTGTCCCAGGCTAGATGCCTGGGGTAGCCAATGTCCTCAATCCTCAGTTTTCAATGTTCAAACTTCCCAGTCCCTGTATCTGCTGGCCAATCCTGGCAGAACTGCCAAACCACCCTTTGCAGCATAAAGACCTAGGGCCATCAGTGCATGCCACACAGACCCCCACAGCAATGCACACAGATAAACTGCTCTGGCCACACATGCATATACACAGATGCACACACAGAAGCGCACACACTAACAAGTCCTGCACCCAAGCATGTGCACAGAGACAGGCAGTCTGTAGTGGGGCTTGCTGCTTTCTGCTGCCTCACCTTCCCCTTTAATCTCCAATACCCGCTCTTGCTGTTACTGGTAGGCTCAGGAATTCCCAGGAATCCCAGCAGCCTCTGGCCATTTCCAGCAAAGCATTGTCTCCACAATATCCCTGGCCCAGAGCTCATGTGAATATGAGGTTAAGACTTGGGGTATACAGCCACGTGACCAAGCAGCCTGTGAAACCTGATCTTCACTTCCTCACTCCAGCCTGGCACAATGCACATAGTAGGTGCTTAATGATTCAGGACCAGCCATGTCATGCAGGAGGGACTCAGAGAGGCTCACGGCCAGGAGGACAGAGTACATAGTAGGTGTTCAGAGAAACTCAGGACTGGCACAGGGCACACAGAAGGCACCCTAGAAATACTGGTTTAAGGACTAAAACCACACCACAAGAAAAACCTTCCAAATAAGCCTGTAGACCTCCCCCAAACTGTGTGATCCCTAAGGGGAGACCTGGAGGAATATGACCCCTAAGAGCCAATAAAGAGCAGAGAAGAGCAGGAGAGCCTCAGGCAGCTCCAGCTGGCTTCCCTCCCCTGGGCTGGAGGAAGACACTATTTATAACTCCCCCTTAGCCCAGCCTCCTCTCCCCTAGAAGGCGACAATGCTCCCCTTCCTCCAGGACACTATCAGACTGATGCCCCTCAGAGCACCCCAGGGGAGGAGAGATCCCCAGCACTCTCACAACCCTCCAATACCCCCCTCTTACAACTCCCATGTCTTTTCCTAATTCCCCTACCCTCCCCACACTGCCCCATGCCTACCCTGCCTGCCGCTCCCCGGCCCTGGGTCCGTCAGGGAGCTGCCTCCTAACACGTCTCTGTCCATTCTGCTACCGAACTGGCCAGGGCCACCGCCCCCTGCAGCTCCAGAGTGGGGTAACCCCGCCTGCTTGCCTGCCCCACAGCCCCGCCTCTGCAGCCCGCCCTAGGCCCGCCTTCCCCCGAGGGCTGCTTACAACTGTGAGGTCAACTTCGGCGCCCCCACCCCAAGCACTGGAGGCCACACTACCTCCTGTAATGCCTGGCTTTCCAAGTAGAGCTGCCCATACTACCCAGTATCTGCCCTCATCTCCAGCTAGAGTAGTCTAGCCAGTGCAGACTGCCTGCCCCACCTGCAGGGAAGCCTGCCCACACAGCCCAGAAAGTTAGTCCCATCTCTAGCCCAGCAATGGGGTTGGGGTGTGAAATAAGGCAAAACCTAGTCCTTCCAAACCAAGGGACCAGGTCAGTTGGGGCAGAGGATGGGGGACAGAGAAGCCAGATGTGACTCAGCCCTCATGTGTCACTGTCTGGGTACATGTGACTGTGATTCTTGTCCATCCAATCCTTCAATCCCTTTGCATTTATTAAGCACCTTCTGCACGCCAGACCTTCGGGTATACCATGTACACAATGCTCACAGGCAGCTTGGTGGCATCACTCTGCTTCACAGACAAGAAAACTGGGGCTCAGAAAGGCAACCGCCTTTACTAGGACATTTTAGTGAGGAAGGGGCAGAGTTGGGTTGGAGCTCTAGCCACCTGAGCCCTCTCCCCTGAGCCACATGTCTAGGTGCTAAGGCTGTGTGTGCAGGGGTTATGGGTAGGACAATGCCTGGCTGTGAGTTGAACATGCTTTATGCAGGTTGAGACACAGCACCTGCTCCTCCCAGCCCCCACACATGCCCTTACCTTCCTCACACACACAGCTATCATAGACTTATAAGAGGCACAGAGACTCAGCCACAAACATGGGCACACACCCACATGGTAAGGCCGCTATGGTCACAGACTTCCCAAGTGTGGCCATTTGTGCCTGGATATGCCCCTGCCAGCCCTATCCATCTGGGCCAGGGGTTGCCTCATGAAGCACAGAACATACATGTGACCCTCATCCAGAACATCCCTGTGTGGTGGACAATGCGGGGAGAGTCTAGTTTCAGATGCAATGTTGGGCTCCTATGTTGAGGCTCCTGAAAGAAACATGACGATAACCACATATGGCAGTGTCCATCTACTCTACCACCATGGGGCACCCCAACATAGCAAGATTCCTCAAGGTAGTAACCTTAGGTGGTCATATCCAAGCTGTCCAGATACACTGTTAGTCTGTGGGGCACTCAGATATGGGAAGACTCCATGTGGCAGTGACCCAACACAGCAATGTTCAGCCTGTCCAGACACACTGTGACTCTGTAGGGCACTTGGATATGATAAAGACACCCAGCAGCCCTGTATGGCAGTGTCCAGATGCACTCTGCCCAGATGTAGTACCATCCAGTTCTGTTGCTCTCCTCCAGGTCTTCCCATCCAGGGTGGCCCCATCACTGTGGACCCATCCCTTAGGCTTAGCGGCGGCCAACATGGGCCAGGATGCGGGAGTTGGTGGCAGCTTGCTCCCTGGCTGCCCTGGCCCGGGCTTGGTCCAGTAGGATCTGCAGGAGGCCAATGGGGACATCCAGTGAGAGAGTGATGCGTGGGCCAGGGCGGGGACCAAGGCTGGGGTGGGCCCAGGTAGCTGGTGGGCCTGTGGTGGTAGCTGAAGGGCTCTCGGAGGCCATAGGACAGGGAGTGGTCTGGGGATAGTTCTGAGAGAAGAGCTGGAAGGCTGGGACAGGGGTCGCTGAGACAACCAGGATCCTGCCCAACAATAGGACCATCAGCACCAGCAGAGCCCACCTGGTCATCATGTGGTCAGGCTGCAAGGAGAAAATAGGCTTAGGGCAGGGGTTTTGGTCAACTATGGTTCATGGACAGAAGGCAAGAGCAGAGAGGAAGACTGATGCGATGGGTCACACCTATAACTCTAGCACTCTGGGAGGCTGAGGTAGGGTAGATTGCTTGAGCTCAGGAGATCGAGACCAGCCTGAGCAAGATTGAGACCATTAGCCAGGCAATGTGTTGGGCGTGTGCAGTCCCAGGTACTCGGGAGGCTGAGGCAGGAGGATCAATCTCTTGAGCCCAGCAATTTGAGGCTGCTGTGAGCTATGACACCATAGTACTCTAGCCTGGACAACACAGTAAGACTCTCTCAAAAAAAATTTAAAAAACAGAGCAGAGAGGGATACCAAGAGACCAAGAGATTAGTGAAGCTAGGACAGGAGAGGAACAGACAAAAACAGCATTGAAAAGACAAGAACCGGCTCGGCGCCTATAGCTCAACTGGCTAAGGCACCAGCCACGTACACCTAAGGTGGCAGGTTCGAATCCCCAGCCCGGACCCACCAAACAACAATGACGGCTGTAACCAAAAAATAGCCAGGCGTTGTGGCGGGCGCCTGTGGTCCCAGCTACTTGGGAGGCAGAGGCAAGAGA
>CAUYTI010042255.1:0-11911 GCA_963575145.1 Galago senegalensis
TGTTGCCCTTTTATTTTATTAATATTTGTCTCTCTTAGGAAATCAATTTCAAGAAAGCATGGATTCTATATATTTCAGCCACAGTCTCAAACAATGCCTGCCTGACTGAAAGCAGTAGCCAATAAATCCTTGTTGAATGAAGAAAGATTACTGAAGTAAATTTCAGATTCCTGGGGTTTCCATGTGAAAAATATAGTACTCACCTGGTGTAACAGCCTGATCACTCTTAATTAAAATTAGTTTCTTTACTTCATGATCAAAGCTGAAATTCCATGGGTTGTCAGAACAATGGCTGGAAACAAAGATCAATTGCAGCATAGCTGTTCTATTATGCACCTATGATGAATCTGTGAGGTTTAGACACAATCACCCCTATTTTGCAGTTGAGAAAGCCAAGGTCTTGGAGTTATAAGTGAACTTGACTACTGCTGTCTTTTATCTGTAAGTTGTATAGTCAAATTATTGGCATAGTCCATTTCAAAGATGGATATGCATGCATTGCTTCAGGAACTTATAAAAATGCTTTGAAAAATTATAAAATTCCATGTGCTAAATGTAGAATAATAACACTAGGAGAGATAGAAGAAAGAAAAAAGGAAATGAATCATTTGACTATATGAAATATCTGGAAATGACATGGGTACCCTGTATGTTAGCACATTAAACAGACCCACAAAATCCCTTGACTTATTTTATAAATGAAATAAAGAATGTAAATGTATGCAAATAAAGTCACGAACTGAGATCAAATATGGAAATCTGAGAGAGAAGCTTGAGATGAATATGACATTTTATCTCACATCCCAGACAGCATGGCAACCAAGAGACATGCTGAAGGCGTTCATGGTTCCCAGGTAAAACTGTATACAAAAAAGGACCCTGGAGAGAGCATGAGAGTGGAAACAGGTGATCAAAATAAGTACAGCAACAGATACTTCATCTCTGATAGAGGTCAGGATAGAGGTCTTTTCTTTCACCATGTTAAAAATCACAACTAGTATTACTCCTCTGTGGACTAGGAATGGCAGGAAAGATCATAATTTCAAAGGAATAAAAAATCAATAAAGAGTTTTCTTTTTTCTTACTGTGATTAAATTGTGTCAACACAAAGCACAGTAAATCGCTGTACAATTATCCTGTAAATTTGTGCTTTATAGATCAGTGGTTTAAAAACTATAAAGAAGCAGAATAACTACATACTTATATAGACCATGATTTCTCCAGTAAAATCTCACAGAAAATACTAATGTAGAGAACAGATACAAGAAGAGGTGGTCTAGTTAAATCAGGGTTGGGGGCCCCTACCCTCAGCCCTCTCTCTCCTGGGTGGTTACCTCTCCATGGCAGTACCTCTGATGAGCCTGTGGGTTCTGGGAAACTCTGCTTGAAAATGAAGATGAGTAAGCTTGAGTACTTACACTGAAGTATTGTTTTTTTTTTTGTAGTGTGCATCCTCTTCATAATTCTTTATCCCTCTTTACTCCATGCAGGCAGAATTGACCAGCTGACTAAGGGGACCAGCGGGGTATTTACTTTGTGGTCCATGGGTCATTCATTTTCACACTCTTCATTAATTTGGTCATAGACGAGTAAACAAATTACACAAACACACACACGTGCACACAATTATAACTTTACCTGCAGTGTCTTTTATTGCCTTTCAATAAATTGGAGAAAATTCTTCAGGGCTCAACCCAACAACTCTTTCTCTGCAGGCCTTTCCCGCCCTCACCAGGGAAATAATCACTTTCACTGCAACACGGAAGCCTGTTGTATTTCACACTGCTTGGTGAGGATTTGTCTATCTAGACCACCTGTTCACCCACTAATTCATCCAGAAAATATTATTTCAGTGCTTAATATGTGTTGGAACATGCCACATGTTCCAGATGCTGGAAATTCAACAATAAACAAAACAGACAAACTTACAAGGCCAAGAATTCCTCAAAAGGAGAAATCATCTGATATTTGCCTCAGTAACCCCAGAACCCACGTCCAGCTCAATATGCCAAGATGAAATAACAGAAGATCTATGATTTTGGCACCACTCATGGGCTCTTCATCTAGGAAAGACAATGGCTTTGAGCTAGGATGATATTTCTCTATTTACAATGAGTTCTGGAAGTCATCTAACCTCATCGTGAAAGGCAATGGGGACTTACCATCTACTTGATCCACTTTATTTTGGTGTCATTTATAAATTAAAAGAAAAAGGTTTGATGAAGATAAATTCCTAAGCTGAGAAGACTGTACTTCTAGGAGGTCTCAGGAAGAAACCATGCTGATGCTTTAGTTAGCTTCGTTTCTGTAGAACCAAGAGCCACTCATACTGCTTCAAGAAAAGGGCGATTAGAATGAGGTCAGGAATGGGAATCCCACCAGGCAGGGCAAGGCACTGGCTACTCTTCAGGTCTCTCTGCTGGACTTTCTTGGCTCCTTCTATGTTGCCACTCCACGCTGCTCTCTACTGATTGGCTTCCTCTGTTTACTGAAGTTTTTGCTCTTTTAATGGTCAAGCTTGTATGTTGACCATTACAGCCCAATCTTCAAAAAAATTTTTTCTTTCTTTTTTATCTCTTTTCTTTACTAGTAAGCTTGTTTATTGAAGTATGGCATATACACAGAAAATTGCACACATTTTTTTCTTTTTAGAGGTGGAGTCTTACTTTGTCACCCTTGAGTACCATAGTGTCACAGCTCACACCAACCTCAAACTCCTGGGCTTAAGTGATTCTCCTGCCTCAGCTTCCCCAGTAGCTGGGACTACAGGTGCCCGCCACAATGCCCGGCTATTTTTTTGTTGCAGTTTGGCCAGAGCTGGGTTTGAACCCGCCGCCCCTGGTCTATGGGACCAGCGCCCTACTCACTGAGCCACAGGCCCCACCCTTGCATACATTTTCAGTGTAGAGTTCAATTATTTTTCCCAAATGGAACATATTTGAATTGTTACCACAATGATGAAGAAACGGGATATTATCACAGTCTCAGAGTTTCTACTTCCCCTCCAAATCACTAACCCTTCCTCACAGTAACTGGTAACATGGTGTCTGAGATCACAGATTAGGATTGCGTGTTTTGACATTTATAAAAATGGAACCATACTGAATCTCCTCTTTTGAATTTGACGTCTTAGTGCTCAGCACTATGTTTGTGATAGTCACCCATGTTGTTCCGTGTGGCAGTGGTTCATTCGTTGTAATTATGGGGTAGTCATCTTGCATGAGCACCCTGCAGCGTGTGATCCAATCTACTGCAGTTAGCCATTTGGGCTGTGACCAGCTCGAGGCTGTTGTGAATAATGCTGCTGCAGGAATTTTTAAGTTTTTTGGCTACTTATATGCATATTTCTGTTGTATACATGTACGTACTTTAGAATAGAAATTAATACATACATATGTTTACTTTTGTAGAGATTCCCAAAGTGATTTTAAAAGCAATTGCTCCAATTTATACTTTCCTACAGCAGTGCATGGAAGTTCTAGTTGCTCTATCTGCTCACCAACAATACTCTCATTCTTTTTTTATTTTAGTCATTCTGAAGATGTGTGTAAGTATCTCATTGCGGTTTTAATTTTTCTTTTTTGGATGACCAGTGAGATAAAGCATCTTTTCGTGGTGCCAAACAGAGGAATTTATTAGTCATGAGTTTTGGTTCTGTTTCTCGCATTTAACTAATTCAAGCTCTCAGTTCTTTGCTAGGACAAAAAGGAAAATGAACAACTTAATCTTTCTGTGTAGTACAACATAGCTGTGGCTCAGAAGCCAAAATTGTATTCAATCGCTTGCATCCAAAAGCTGGGGGTAAGAGTCAAGTCTAATTGTATTAAACACGGCTCCCCCTTGCTGCCCCAGCGAAGGGGCTTTGGCAAAGCAACTGCCTATAGAAAGAACAGTAAACATGAATGAAAGACCTGTGCTTTTGTTTGGCTTCTGCTATTCTGCCGGTGATGGATTTGTATTTTAGTTACCTTATCCTTGGTCCCCCAAAGGAAAAGAGGTACTGATTTTCTAGGATTCTTAGAAGGACTAATGGCAATGTCATATAAGGGCAGACAGCAGCATGCATGGATGATAGATATTCGGTGTATGCACATTTCCATTCTTTCTTTTTTCCCCTCTTTCTCTTTGTTTCCTTGCTTCTCTTCTTTTTCTCACTTTGCCTCAACTCTTTGATTTTGTGTCATAAAAGACATAGAATGCCTGATCTCTTTGCCTTGTACATGCAAGCTTGTGGGAGACACATGATTCAGCGCACATAAAACAATTAATGCACAACCAAGAGAGAATATAATCAAGTACAAAAAGGAAGGGGCACAGGCTATAAGTCTTACCAACGTCCAGAGACAGAAAAGACTGAGCATATTCCATGAAAAACAGAGCAGATAAATTCTTACAAGCACCTTTGAAAAAGTGATAATGTTAATCAAATCTCTAATCGAAGTACATGATGGGAGACATTTCGTTATGCTTCAAGTAAGTGCTTTGAAATTTCAGTTGTTTATCCATGAGAAACAGACGTTTGATATTTGGGGAGTAGAAACAACTAGCATATCATTACCCTTCCGGGTCCTGTCTTCTGTCTCTTCGGGATGGCTGGTGAAACCAGGCTAGTCAAAGACATGCCACACTAATTGATTTTTAATTAGTTTTACACAGAAGAAACCAGGCAAAAGATCACTCTGAGAGGGTGTATCCAGGTGGAATCTGAGAGTACTGTTGAATTCAGGGTTTCCAGCATATTTATAGCAAATAAAGATAGATTATAATGGCTTTGATGAAAATATAGTCACACATTTCATTTTGTTAGATACTCATTAAACAGTTTTCTAAATCACTTGGCACGTGAGTCATTGTTATGTGATCTATGAACCAATGAAGGGCACATGGCTTATGTCCTTTTTCATTGTAATTTTGGAGCAAAGTTATCAACAAGAATTTCTCTTCTTATGCATGCCTCTTCATCTGAGAAATCCTTACTGATTTCTTGAGATTCTGGGAAACTTTGACTTTTTCCTTAGGGCTTTCCCTTATTGAGTCCAGAAAAATTAAGGACTATGGTTGCTGTTCCTTGGTTACTTAATAAAAACTACAGAGCTTCTCATCTGTGCCAGGTATGGGCATGGGTGTCAGGTGTGCAATGATGAAAATATAATCATAATCGCTGCTTAATGAAATGAAGGCTACCCAGTTATAAATTTACATTGTTTACAAATTTTCTTTCTGTAGGAATTTCTCTCAGTCTGGTGTGGAAAATTTTTAAGATGGAGACTGATGAGTCATGTCCGTATGCTATATCCATGACAGGGCTAGCAATCATAAACATTCACTGAATCATTTTGTGTTGATGCTGGGCCTTTTCATAATTAGTCTTGCATCTGTGTGTGTATGTGTGTACCCATTAGAACACTTCTTTTGCTTTTCTTCTCCCACTGTATGCTTCCAGCAACTCTATTTTAGGTTTTCATTCAGGTTTGGGTTATGTAGAAATGAAAAAAAAAATGACACCTTAAAGTCATATGCCATTGGAGAGATAGATTGTAATTGTCTAGAACTGAGGGGGGAAAAGATTCTTAGGTTTCCTTACAATACAATGGAAAGAGTTCTGAGATTGATTAGTGATGTCTGTGAAGGATAGAGGACAGGACAGAGGTAGGATGCATGCTATGTATTTGTCATCTCCAGTTTCTGCTTTGAGATCCAAACTTCATGAAAGATGAAAGGATTAGAGACTGACTTTAGGTTTGACATGAGTTTGTGTCTTGGGTAAGATAATTAGAGATATTCAAGTCAGAAAGCTGGGTCTTTATCATTTCTCATGAACTTTGATAACTATTTGTTGCCGAAATTGGGCAGGTGAAAGAACTCAAGTCATATAGTCTTCCTGGTATGGGTCATTAAATCCCCTGCCCCGTAACTTAAAGTTCTCTAATTTTCTCAACTTCCCTAAGAGATGAGGTGACTCCAAAGCCCATCCTCATTCTTATCCTACTCAGGAAGATTTGTACTGAGGTACTGAGGCCTGAAATGGTAATCGTCCATGAGGTAAGGTTAAGAGTAGATGCTTGATGTCTGATTTCAGCTTAGTGTTGCTCTTCACTTCATATGTAACTTTGAGAAAACCAGTGTGTTCTTAATTCTCTCATCTATAAATTGAGATTGTTTTGGTTAAACAATATTGAAAGTGCTTTTCAAATTTCATTTTCTCTATTCAACTCAAGAGTGAGATATACCACAACTATTCTCCTGAAGACTTGCTCTTTGGATACTATCACCTCATGGTGGCTTTTTAGTGCTAGGAACTGACATTACAGGATAAAGATATTCACAGCAAATCTATTGATCAATAAGAAGTATTAAATTTTTGAGAGTGGGATCTGTGTGTAATGCATCTTAATATCTCCATATTCAACAAATATGTGTTGAATCACTGTATCAAAACTTTCACTGGAAAAAAGGACTCTAACGGAATTCATGAGTACCTGTATCTGGTGAGCATCATTGTCATTAATATCAGCCTGAGCTGTGACAGCAACTGAGTCAACCGTACAAAAGGTTACACTAAATCTGCTGCCCAGGATATGGACTTTTTAATAAAAATCTTTGCTTCTTACAAGAAACCTTAATGAACATTTTTGATTGCTCTGTGTCATCCAAGTACTTCCTCCCTGGATATTCATAGTGTGAATGCAGTGAAGATGCTTGGAGGGAGGAGCGGAGACAAGGTAATAAATTAAACAGCAGCTCTTTTCCTATTCCTGCCTCCAACTTCAGCGTAGTTCAGGCAAGAATGAGTTCAGAACTTTAAGTGCCTGGAAAGAGATCTTAATTTTCAATCTGACAGGTACAAGGAATGAGACTACATGTAAGATTAATTCTTAATAAGCTCCGGATGGAACATTTGGTTCCCTTTCTCTCTCCTGGCACAAAGAGTGGTGCTCCTAAGCACCACAGCCAGAATTCTGATGATTCCCCTTTGCCTGTGACTGTCACGGAGGGATTTTAGTTTTAAATTGCAGATTCCCAGGCTTGTCCATCAGAGAGCCAGATTTAATTGATCTGAGCTGGGCCAGTGTCTAGGAATTTGTGTTGTTGCTAAGTTCCCTCAGGTAATTCTGCTAACCAGTTAGGTTTAGGATCCACTTCTCGGCTAAGAAAGTGTGGGTGACATCTTATAGAATGGCACCAAAGGCCTTTTATGTGGCTTACGTTCCTCCAACTCTCTGCCTTTTCTGGCTCTTTTCTGCTTATTTCTGTGTCATTTCTGCATTCATGCCCCGCCAGAGCACTGGTGGATCCCCAACCATGTTAGGTTCTATGCGCCTACATGCTCTGTGCGCTCAGCCTGTGCACACCCTGTGCTATATGGGTGTTTGCACCAGTTGCCTGTGAACTTAACGTCCTTCAGTGGTGAGTTCCTCCTGTATTTTTCATCTCTGAGTTTCCTGGTAACTGTCATCTGTCTGCAGGATTTTTCTTTTGTGTTCTTATAACACATTGAACATTTTGTCCTTATAACAAATACAGTGACATATTTTCTACTTCCCAAATTGGCACAAACAGCAGAATGGGAGGATAGAATATCTTAAATAGAACGGAGTATTTAAAATTATTTTCATGCTTAATTTTTTGAAGATTTTAGCCAAGATAAAAATAACACTTGTTAAATTAAGTAATACAGAAGCGTGCTTATAATAATCCTCTCCAACAAACCAAACCAAACAAAAAACAAAACAAAACCCCCCTTTCTCCTCTTCTTGGCCTAGTCTTAATTTTTTGAAGCAATAGTTTAAAAAGTCACATTTTCCCCACCAGATAATACACAATTTAGTCAGATCAAAGGGGTAGTTTGTATTTTTGTCCCTAGACATGTTATTTCCCCTCTTCAGAGATAGACACTGTTACTTGTTTCAATTATTCCTCTTAAGACAGTCTCTGAGTTTTCAAATGTATTTTCAAACACACACAGCTACACACACAGAGGGAATCAAACTGTGTTATTGTATATATAGTGCATCTTGCTTTCATTACTTAATAATTTATCTTGGAGATTTATTTCATATTTGTGCATGAAGAGATTTCTCATTCTTTTTGTTGGCATATTATTTAAGTGCTAGTAGCTGTACTATAATTTACCTAACTAGTCCTCTACTGATGGGAATTTAAGATGCTGCTTAACTTTTTCTACTACTCTGCAGGGCATATATATTATTTTTTAAGGTGCAAGAAGACATGTGGATAAATGCCAAAGAATGGAATTGCTGGGGTGTACGTTGCTATATTTTGTAGATATTTCCAGGCTGTTTTTCATAAAGCATGTATAAACATGTGTTGCTCCCACAAATGTCACTTTCAAACTCTTGTGTAATTAAGTTTTTACAATTTAAAAAATTTTTTATTTCTTACCCATTTGATACTTAAGGAGTGGTATCTACATAGAGTTTTCTTTTGCACATTACATTATAATGGGATTGCTCATCTCATATGGGTGAGGGTTAGTTGTATTTTCATTTCTGTAAATTTCCATTTCCTTTTCATTATGTATTTTTTTAAAAAAAATACTCAACATGGGCTGGGCACACGCCTGAAATCCCAGCACTCTGAGAGGCTGTGGCAGGTGGATTGCTTGAGCTCGGTAGTTCAAGACTAGCGTGAGTAAGAGCGAGATCACGTTTCTAAAAAATAGCTAGGTGTTGTGGCAGGTGCCTGTAGGCCCAGCTACTCAGAAGGCTGAGGCAAGAGAATCACTTGAGCCTAAGCAAGAGTTTGAGCTGTGAGCTATGATGCCATAGTACTCAACCCCAGGGCAACTGAGTGAGACTCTGTCTCCAAAAAAAATTACTCAAAATTGTCATGGTTTCCCTTTATGGTGTCTGGAATTTATGTTGAACTTAGAAAATTGTTTACTAACCAGAAATTATTTTCAAATATTACCTCTAAAATTTCAAAAATCATTTCCCTCTAGAGTTCTTATTGTCGTTTCAATATTTTCTCTATTTAGAATTTACTTTATTGTGAAGAATAAAGTAGGGATTAAACGAAATTTTGTTTTATTCTTTACATGTTTACCCAGTGACACTGACCCTGGTTGGTAATTGAATAATTCCTACTTTCTCAACTCACTTGCAAAGCTACTTTATCACCTGCATACTGGGTTCAATACATAATGACTCTGGCCTCAATTTTCTTTCAATGTTTTTAAAATTCATTTGATAATAAAATGGTATTTTAATTTCCATTGCCCTTACAAATTATTTTTATTATCTGATACTATTTCATTACTCCTCACTTAAGAATATACCTAAGATATGTCTTTGAATACTTTGGAATGAGAATGCCTATTTGAAATTTATGATTATATCAAATATATAAATTTTATAGGGATTAAGAATAATTGGCATATTTATTACATTCTATCTATACATTCAAGAATGCATGATGACTTTCTTTGACTTATGTTTTGTGTATGTATGACCTATAAGAAGATCTTAAAGTTTCCTAATATAGATCTTATAGATTTCTTATTGTGTTCCTGATCCCAGCCAGATTAAAAAAACTTTGTTTATTAAGAACTCAGCTATGTAATATGCGGAACTCAGCACAGTTCAATTACCTCCCAATAGCTTTACTTTTTCCACATTTTTCTTTCTTTCTTTCAGACAGGGTGTTGGGGGCTCACTGTTGCCCTGAGTAGAATGTCCTGGTGCCATCACAGCTCACAGGAACCTGCAACTCTCCAGCTCAAGCAGTCCTTTTGCCTCGGTCTCCTGAGGAGCTGGGACTAGAGGTGCCTGCCACCATGCCTGGCTGGGTCTTTCTTTAAAAAGTAAGCATCCAAAGTACACCATACTAATATGAACCCGGTAGACAATCTCATACACGCCCACATAAGAGAAAAACTCAATTCAATTCAAGATGGGGGAGGCTGCTGAAGGGAAGGGGGAGAGTGGAAAAAAGAGGGGGATGAGTGTGTTCCCATTTAATAGGTACAATGTTGGGGTGTATGACACACCTGGGTGTGGAACACAACTACAACAGGGACTCTACCTAATGCCTACACAACACGTGGTGTTTGTACCCTCACATCAATCTGGAAAAAAAAATGTCTATTAACTTTTTAAAGTGATGGTTAGTGTGGATTATTTTGTAAAGATTTCCTGGGACTTTTGTCTTTTCATTTGGCATAGTCAATTTTTCTTTAGTTCTGGATTCTGGAATTTTTTTTTAAAATGTACTTTTTTCTTGATTTTCTTTTTTAAGGTCACTGGTCCTGTTTTCCATATGTTCCATGTTCCTTCCTTTCAGCCTCTAATCAGTATCATTTACTCACCTGCTAACATTCTTTATTCTTAGTCCTGTTCCCCCCCCCCCCCAGCTCTGCAAACTGATGATTCATCCGCTTTTGTTGTGTGGTCAAACAGTTACTGAGAATTTTTTCTTTACTTTAAGCATGTGTTTCAGACAGACAGTCGTTTGATGAATTTTTTATGGTGTTAAGTTTGGTAACAATTTTCATGGCCATGTTGAGTGCTCTTTGCCATTTAGGTCATTTTCTTTTACTCTTCTTTTATATGTAGCAAATATATTTTGGGGAGGTGGATATTCTTGATAATTTTGCTATTTTTAAATGAGGTATGTTGTTCGGAGAGTAGGTTTTACCTCTAGTTCATGCCGAGGAGGAGCTGCAGTATATCTTAGGAGATCAGGGATTTCCCTGGTGGATGGTGACATTTTCTATGAGACCAGGCTGTGTATACAAGTGAGTTCTTCACCACAGACTGCTTCCAGGCCAGTGGACACAGGGTGGCTCCTAACTCGGTCTCCTCCCAACTGTCACATGTTGCTTGTTTCTTTGTGATGACAAGAAGGTCCAGTGTTGATCCCTTCCTCAGTCATTGCCCCGCTACTCCCACTGTTTTTAAAAAGAGGCATTGTTTTGACCTGCTCTTGTCCACGTCTAAGATTCAAAACCACAGCATTTTTTTGCATTGTTTTTCTGAAACCTGAACTTGATTGCACTAGACAGCTCTTTCTAACACACACGAGGCCCAATTATTGTTGTTATTGTTCTCATTTTACAGAAAAAGAAAGCATGGAAGTTCCAAGATATTAGAATGAGTCACCCAGTGTCACCTAGTTAGTGAGAGCTGGAACTGAGATGTAAACTTCAGTCTGTGACTCTACGGAAGATACGTCTCTATCCTACACCATATAAAGTGACCATTACTTTAAAACTTTATTACATATGTTTCACTTTGTTCTCAAGTTGAAGTTGGTGTGAATTTCTCATGCCCATGAGGTGATAAACTCCTTGAATTTAAAGAACATGCTTTGGAATTTTAGATTCTACGAGCACGACATGCTCAGTAAATATGTTCATGAACCACGAGACATTTCAGTCAATGGAAGACCACATATACAAACTGGCCCCATAAGATTATAATGGAGCTGAAAAATTCCTGTCTCCTAGTGATGTCACATCCCTACGTTACTCCATGTTTGTGGTGACGCTTCTGTAAACAAACCTCCTGCACTGGCAGTTGTATGACGGCATAGTACCTACAATTATATACAGTATGTAACACTTGAGAGTGCTATTAAATGACTATGCTGGCTGCTGGTTCTGTATTTACTATACTTTTACACTGTTATTTTAGAGCGTACTCTCTTTATAGATAAGAAATTTGGCTGTAAAATAGGCCTCAGGTAGGTCTTTCAGAAGACATGGTTATTATAGGAGATGTCAGCTCCATGCGTGTTATTGCGCTGAAGACCTTTTTTTTTTTTATTGAATGTTAACTATGTACATTGATACTCTTCTGGGGTACAGTGTGGGGTTTTCACATGCATTCTGAAATACTTCCATCAAACTGGTCAACACAGCCTTCATGTCATTTTCTCAGTTATTGCTTTA
>CAUYTI010042257.1:0-12012 GCA_963575145.1 Galago senegalensis
TTCTTTTTTTTTTTTGAGACAGAGCCTCAAGCTGTCCCCCTGGGTAGAGTGCCATGGCATTACAGCTCACAGCAACCTCCAACTCCTGGGCTCAAGCGAGTCTCTTGCCTCCGTCTCCCAAGTAGCTGGGACCACAGGCGCCCGCCACAATGCCTGGCTATTTTTTGGTTGCAGCCGTCACTGTTGTTTGGCAGGTCCGGGCTGGGGATTCGATCCCGCCACCTTAGGTGTACGTGGCTGGCACCTTAGCCAGTTGAGCTATAGGCACCGAGCCCCTGTAAGACTACTTTCAATTCTTTTAGCTATATCCTCAGAAGTGGAATGGGTGAATTATATGGTAATTCAATTTTTAATTTTTTCAGCAACTATCCATACTATTTTGCATAGTGGCTGCATCACTCAAAGTGCAACAGGGTTCCATTTCTCAATATCCTTGTTAACACTTGTTATTTTCTGTTTCTTTGATAGTAGCCTTCCTAAAGGGTTTGAAGTAGTAAGTCACTGTGGTTTTAAATGCCATTTCCCTGATTAGAGAAGTTGAGCATCTCTTCATATGCTTATAAAGTCCTTACTACATCTTCTTTGAATAAATGTCCTTACAGGTCTTTTGCCCATTTTTTAAATTGGGTTGTCTTGTTGTTGGGAAGTAGTTCTTTATAGGGGTATTAATGCTTATCAGATATATAAATTGCAAGTATTTCTTAACATTCTGTGAGTTGTCTTTTCACTCTCGAGTCTCTGAGGTACAAAAGTTTGTAATTTTGATGAAGTACAATTCATATTTTTTCATTTGTTGTCTGTGATTTTGGAATCATAATCAAGAAATCCAATGTCATGAATATTTTCCCCTATATTTTCTCTAGGAGCTTTAGCTCTTATATGTATATATTTTTAAGATTATTTTTTGTAGAGATGGGGGTCTCACTATGTTGCCAGGGCTGCTCTCAAACTTCTGGGCTCCAATGATCTTTCAACCTTGGCCTCTGAAAGTCCTAAGATTACTGGCATGAGCCATAGTGCCTGGCCTAGTACCTCTGGTATAAAATTTAGGTCTTAGATCCATTTGAGTTAATTTTTGCCCATGATGTAAGGCAAGGATTCACTTTTATTCTTTTGCATATGGACATCCAATTTTCCCAGCACTCCTAGAATACTAGGATTACAAGCATGAGCCACTGCACCTGACCTATACACACAAATCTTCATTCTTCAAAGCTGAAAGTCCTCCATAATCCCTCAACTAGGCGTAATACCTCACTCCTCTTGACATTCATTGTTGTATCACAGTTAATTGTACCCATGTCATCTTTACCCAGATGAAAACTTGAGGGTAGAATGGACGTAAGATTCACTTATGAATCTACTACACGCATAAGAGTATACTGCACATCACAATCAAATATCTGTTGAATTAGTTTCAATTATCTGAATTATCAATTTATTATTGTCCAATTGGTACCTTCTGAAATAAACTCAAAACCTGTTTTCTGAAGATTCTAGGTTATGATGATGAACAGCATACATTTGACTCTGTCCTCAAGTTTGTGATACGTCAAGATACCTGCCTTTACATTTCTGTTCTTCTCCAGTTGCCTTATTTTACTCAAAACTGTTTAGACATGGACCTAAATGTGGTTCAGCCCATGGCCTAATAGCTCCTTTTCTTATTGCCACTATTAAAAGTATTTCCCCATTATGTCCGATATCACTGCTATGCCCTCAATGGTTGAATTTTCTAGTCAAACACTATGTAGATACATAAGGTATTAGGGTGTTTTCCCTGAAACTAGAGAAAACAAATTTCAGGACCTAGAAATTAAACATGACTGAATTACAAGAAAACAAGCATAGTAGGGGAGAGATCAGAAAGTTAATAATAAATCAAATTCAGCTGAAAATCTACAAATTTGGGAGAAAATTTGGTAACATACACTAATAAACTCCTCTAACTTCACTGGTTTACTTTAAACCACTTTGGAGTAAAAATCTGAAGTGTATACAACCAAAAGTTCCCCCAAATATTACCTATGACAAAAGTAATTAAAAATGTGTTGCCTGCAAGTGCCTCAGGAACTGCTGTGGGGATGGGAGGAGAGATTAAGAAGAGGACAGAGCAACTATTTCTTGCTTCAGTCTCTACACTGCTGTTTTAGCCAGAGCAGTTCCCTTTTTTACTGGCTTTACAAATCAGGCTTCTAAATGTAATTTTGTTTGAAAGGTTCCATTGGTAAAAAACACAAATCTAACTATCACTGATTCAGACTATTATACTTAGGGTTAACAGGTTGTCATATTTGAAAAAGCTGTCAAACTAAATCACAGAGCTACTTTGCAGCCACTGATTACTAGAACAGAATGGATCAGGTGGTAATTTACCCTGGGAATTAGGAAGCTAATTAGGAATGACTGCTCTGCTTGAACCAGTCACTTAATTACTTAATTTTTCTGGATCTCAAGTTCTTCAATTCTACAACAAAGGGCTCTTTACCCAATGTCTAAGATCCTTGAAACATTACAATATCCTTGATAGGTGTGTAGTCAATATGGTGGCAGGCCTGTAAAGGATGATCTTTAGGAATTGCAGTCATATGGTCATTTTGATACATACTACTAGTATTATAAGCATGTGCCAATGTTTTAAGAAAAAAGTAAAATAACTTTTCAAAGATAGGTTTAAGTATGGGAATGAAAGGATTGGTTCAGATATTTAATGATGCTGAACTCAGAAATGCAAAAGTCCAGCAGTAACCTTTTAAAGAGCAAAAATCATATTACCTTCACTTGTTAAAATAGAATTTTGCCTGACTTTACTCACTTCCTAATTATCTAATCAATGTAAAAGGTAGGAAGGGTTTTCTATGTTCTTAATCCAGAGTTCTGTTTCCTTAACATTGACTCTGTTGAGACTCAATATCTGTTATCATACAAGAGCAATTTTAACTTTGTGGTATGCATGGGTTTTCCATGTCCTGACTAATTTATATGGGTACAGCTCCCCAATATTTACACTTAAGGAGTTCCCGCTGTTTGAAGACAACCCAATGTTATAGTGAAACAGCAATGAGCAGTTCCAGATGGACATGGGAGTCCCATTTCTTACACTCTGGGAACTTTACACTAGACTATTAAACAGAGAAATCTGAAAGTTTTGTCAGGCTATCAAAACAAATAGTTTTTCATTAAGGCTGATAACAATAAACATAAACAGCTGATAACAATCTCAAGGTTGGCTCTAATCTATGCCTTTCTTTTCCAAAAATAAAAATTTAAATGTTTACCATAGTAGAAAGTACTAGTTACAATTGTTTTCCTTTTTGGCCTGTATATTTATGGTTTTCACTTACCCCTCCCAGATCTTTAATGTCCTTTTGCAGTTTTTCAGATACGGTGACAGAAGGTAAGTCCAGGTAAAAGACTTTTCCCCAAAGTGGCTTATATTTGGATTTTTCTGGTTTGTTATCAGTTTTCAGAGATTTCAAAGATGGTCTGTTTTTTTCATTTTTGACTTGGATTCCACCTGTTACCACAATGTTTAGAAGTAAATCATATTTCATGTAAAACTACACAACAATCTTATCACAGAAAAAATACTTACAATCCCACCAATTTAAGTCATCGGCATTTGGGTACCACTTAGGTTAAAGGCCAAATGCCGTGTATACCTTCACAGATGCCATGGTTTACAATATTTAAAATCAAATCAGCAGGAAATATTTATGTTTATTTATGTCTATTTAAAACTCTTGATTTTCTTCCTTAGGATGTAAACTCCTTAGGGGTAAATGAATTATCTATTGAGCATCTGCCATTCTGTTGAACGCAAAACTGGTGCTTAAAACGTTTCACACTTAGCAATATAAGAAACCTATTACCCAGAACCTAGTCCTTAAGGGTTCCTGAGTTTTAGTTCCATATGAAGATTATACATTTAAAAACTAAATGGTTCATTTCATATATAGTTTGCCTATATCTTAAGAACTTAGTGACCCATTAAGAACTAAGTCACCATTCATTGTGTTTTCACTGAAAACAGACCTGAGAATCTAAGCAACTGTTTTTTAAAAATTCACGTTTAGAACACAATCTGTTGTTAAACTGGTAGTTAAGAACACACACGCCTATATGAAAAACTTAACGAGCTCAAATATTTTACCAAATCAAGTACCTGAAAGTGGAAAATATTTTTGGTTCCGTTTGTCTATATGCTGAAACTAGCAATGGTGTGCTTGAAATATACTCTTCCTAAACACCTTCCCTTTATGAGCGAAGAAAAATAAACTTTAAAACCACCCACAATCACCAAATCTAATCATGAAACGAAAAGCTGAGAGCACGTCTGACTTTAAACGGAGGATGGAACGGGTACCCTCAAAGGGCCGGAGCAGCGCCGCAGCCTCGGCGAGTTCCCGAATCCGCACATTGTTTGCTAGTTTTGCACCAAGGGCACAATCGGCAATTGGGGACCGCGGCTGAACCGGCAGAGCGCTAGGGACCGGGCTGGGATCCGTTCCATCTCTGAGGCAAAACCCTGAATGGAACATTCCTTCAGACCACAGTGGAGGGCGGTCAGAAAAGCAGTGGACCAGGCGAGAGAACTCTGAAGACTCAATGGTGGAACCAAGAGGGGAGGAAAGGATTAAAGGGACTGCAGGCGGAGGAGGGGCTTCTTACCCTGGAAATGTCCTTTGCTGTGGATCCTCATGGCTCCGGAGTTCATGGCAGCCGCCCGGCACCTACATGCTGGGTCCGGAGAGGGTGTCGCGCCCGGCGGCCGCGAAAACAGGGCTTCTCCCGGCCTCTTGACAGTACAGTCGCCTCTTCTCTTCCGCCGGCCACGGCCTCCACGCAGTAGAGGTGCCGCGTCTGCAGGCAGGGTTTCCGGGGCCGCATTCGGCCCCAAGGCGCGGAGGAGGAAGGCGCAAGGTACAAACGAGTAGGCTGCGGCGGTTGAAGATTTGAAAACGCGTCACGCGGCCGCGGCGCCGTTACGCAGGCCCCGCCCAATCTCACGCTGCTCTCTGTGCCCCACGCCCCGCCTCACGCTCGTCCCACGTGCCCGCGGCGTCCCTCTGCGCGCCCCGCCCCCCGGCGCCGGCCTCCGAGAGTCGCGCGCTCGGCGACATCACGCCCAGCCTTTTTGCCCCTCGCCCCGCCCCCAGGGCCGTGTCTCCGCCTACGCCCCGCCCCCATTCCGATGACGCCCCCAGCGTGCTCTTTGCCCCATACCCCAGCTCTCCGCCCTCTGCCTCAGGTTCCCGCGCAGTCCGGAGGAGTTTCTGTGGCCGGGTGTGGGCCAAACCTTGTGGATGCAGGTGGTGCCGGAGGTCGGAGCAGTCGGCTACCAGAGTCATTCCCGCCTTTTAAGTTTGCCGGGCCAGCCTGCCCTCCAGGTGCCTTTTCTACCAGGTATAATTTTTCACGGGTCTGATGTCTGGGAGGCCAGGGGTGGCGGCCCCGGCTGAACCCGGCTCAGCTTCAGGTCACAGAGCGGGGTTTTTTCGTAGTCACCCTTGACCCAGCCAGCTCAGGACAGGCGGTGGAGGGACTTGCTGGGAGAGCGGTACGGGGTGCGTTGGAGCGAGGGCCCTGACCGGAGTGCCGCACCGCCACCCCAAAACACCTTCAGGTCGCCTTGTGCCCTCCGGTACTTGGTTTTGTGAACTGCTCTATTGACCTTCATTGTATTCAGACTTGTTTTCGTTTTATTGTGTGTAAGTTTATTTCAGTGATAAAAAAAAGTGGTTAAAATCTCATGTGGAACGAGGATGATAGTGGGATTATGATAAAAATTAAAACGCTTATGAAATACTTTAATTTTGTAAATGGGAAAATGCCTTAGAGAAAATTGGTTTGGGTATGTTTCTGCCTGTAAATTTCTTAAGTAGAAAGAGGATTACATTTTGTACTATTTAACATTCCCAGCTCCTGGCCAAGGCAATCATGTAAATGGTTGATTTTTTTACCTAGAAGTTCAAGAAATCAGAGTGTGTCACTATTACCATTTTGCAAATAGGTACCTGAAAGCATAAACAAGTGTGGATTGTGACACTGTTTGCCAAAAGGGACAGCACAGAAATGGATCAGGTTCGATAATGGAAATTAGTTTTGTTTTAAACAAGTTCACGTTGAAGGGCCTGGGAGGACAATAATGGAACTATGTTTATTACGATAGTTTATAACTCAAGGAAGGTGTCTGGGAGCAGCTGAGTGGGAAGAAGACATACAGATTGATTTGAGAAAGTCATACAGACCGATCTCAGTCTTAGAGTGATGCATGAGGTTAAAGATCTTGAGGGGAGGTCTAGTTTGAATAAACGTTCAGTATTACAGTTTCTGTTTGGGGAACAAATCTGTTTTCAAAATGTAACCTACAGAAAGAGCTCAAAATTCTTATGTTTTAAAAAGCTTTTGAAAAGTTGAGAAAGACTAAGATAGATTTTCATTAAAGCCATGGGAGGAAATGTAATTGCCCAGGAGAACAGGTGAAATTTGACAATGCTTATCAGAAGATGAAATAGTAAAACATGGAGAACATGCAGAGTTGGAAGAGAACTAGAAAGAAATTTATCTTTAAAAGTCACAGAATTGCGAACATTGAAATTATATTGGCTTTGCTAACTATATGTTTTGGGTAATTTTGAGCTTCAAATTTAATAAATGCTTCTCAGAAGATTAAATGGAACATATCTGAAAACTTAATTAGTACAGCACGTGGTGCAAGAGTTCAGTAATTGCTCTCTGGTGAACTCTGTACTGCTCTTCCATCCTCAAAAGAATAGTTAAAGGGCTAAGACTTGAAAACCAGACCGTAGATTTTGGTATTAAAAATATCATTAGCTTCTTTAATAAGAATTGAGTAGAAGGGGAAGGTTAGTATAATACTAAATAAAAACAGTGGGTTTGAAGTTGAGACAGGTTGAGTATTAAGTTTCAAAAACTTCATCAGTGATAGGAAGGAAGATTAGATCTTTAGAAGATTTGGAAGACACGGAAAAATTTAAGCAGGTTTTTCTATTGAAGAAAGTAAAAATGGAAGTCCATTTTATGTTCTAATGAAAGATAACTTATGTTTTTAACTTAATACAATGAAGAAGGCCAGTAACAAAAATAGTTAAACCCTATGCTGTTAGACTCACCTTTTACTGCACTGTAAGTGACAATTCCAAGCTATGAATAAGCAGAAAATCTGGTCTCTTGGATAGTTAACAGTTTTCTAATCTATCACCCAAAGTTAGTTTTTAAAAATATCAGAACCTAACTCTTTTAGTACCTATAGGAAGGAGGGCTTGGACATGTATATATGGGCATTAAAGCTGGAAACTGCCTTACCTATCATGTCAATAATCAAGGCTATTGGTAAAAGAATGAGGTTTATCTTGAAGTAGATCTTGAAAATGTACTTGAAGAGTCATTCAGATGAAAGATACACATTGAAGATGAAAGGAACGGCGAGGGCAGGCTTATTTGTTTATTGCCAACAAGTATTCTTATCATATGAGTATACCATTTTTTATTCATGTACCTGTTGATGGATATTTGAGTTGTTTCTAGTTGAGTTTTGGGCTGTTATAAATAATGCTGCTATGAACATGTGTATAGAAGTCTTTCTTTGGACATATGTTTTTATGTCATGTGGAATTGCTGAATCATATAGTGACTGAATATATTTTTTAAAGTATGAGAAACTACTGAACTTTTAAAATCTCACACCATCAATGTATGAGAGTCCCACTATACACATCCTTGCCACTTGCTAGGTATGAGCTGGGTATTCAGGTTTGTTTTTTTTTAATTGAGGTAAAATTGACATAATGTAAAATTCACTATTTTAACCATTTTGAACTGTACACTTCAGTAATTTACCATATATTGGCAATGCTGTGCAGCCATCACCACTACCTAATTCTAGAACATCTTCTACACAGGGAAAAGAAACTTCAGATCCATTAAACACTCATTTTCATTCCTGCCTCTTCTTGAAACTACTATTGGGTTTTGTTTCTTTCTTTCTTTTTTTTTTTTAAGAGACAGAGTCTCACTTTGTCACCCTTGGTAGAGTGCTATGGCATCACAGCTCACAGCAACCCCCAGCTCTTGGGCTTAGGAAATTCTCTTGCCTCAGCCTCCTGAGTCGCTGGGACTGCAGGCGCCCGCCACAAGGCCCAGCTATTTTTTTGTTGCAGTTTGGCTGGGGCCAGGTTTGAACCTGCCACTCTCGGTACATGGGGCCAGCGCCCTACTCACTGAGCCACAGGTGCCACCCTATTCTGCTTTATTTCTTTATGGATTTACCTATTCTGGACATTTCATATGAATACAGTTGTGGAATATGTAGGGTTTTAGTATACTTTTTTTCGTATAATGTTTTCAAGATTCACCTATCCATGTTGTAGCATGATGGTATGTGTTCTTCATTCTTTTTTGTGTCTGAACAAAATTGTCTTAATAGGGTTATACATTTTGTTTATGCATTCATCAGTTGATAAACATTTGGTTTCTTTTTGGATTTGGCTAGTATGTATAATAATACTGTTAATATTTGTATTCAAGTTTTTGTTAAGACTATTATGTTTTCAGTTTTCTTGGATATGTATCAGGTCACCAAGTATGAAATGTCTGATTTTGAATCAAAAGTTTTTTTAGTATGTCTCATATAAGAAGCAGTACCTTTAATCAGAGTAGGCACCTAAATTACCAATGCTGCTTTGCCATCCTAACGGTATCTTGTTTTTGCCAGCAGAAAAGAATCCTGGAGAGCAAGTAGCAGTGAAATCATGAAAGGCATTTTCCACAGTTTGTTGAGAAGTGAATATTTTTCCTTGCAAGAAGTGGTCCAAAGCATGGAAGAGATGGTAGTCAGGTGCAAGGTCTGGTATTTAAATACAGCAGATGATAGAGTTTACAAATCAAGCTTGAGCCGCATTGTTTGTGGGACAGTATTGTCTTGCAAGAGGAATGCCTGTCTCTATTGACCAATATCTGCCCCTTAATCTCAAGCATCGTCATCATTTCATCCAGTTGGTTGCAATAGACATCCACTATAATTGACCAGGTTTCATGAAGCTGTAATGGATAATACCATTGCTGGAGTACCAGACACTATAAGCTTTTTCTGATGAATTTGGTTTTGGATTATGTTTTGATACTTCAGTTTTATGCAACCATTGTTCCAAACAATGTGATTGTCAAAAAGAAGCCATGTTTCATCACATGTAACAATACAACATAGAAATGGTTCACCTGTATGTTGTGATGGCAAAGAAAGGCAAGCTTCCAGTTTATCTTCTCCTGCTCTTTTAATTCATGTGGAACTCATCTATCCAGCTTCTTTACCTTACTGATTTGTTTCAAATGGTCCAATATTGTTGGAATAGTAACCTGAAACCTTGCTAATTCACTCATAGACTGAGGTAGATTCACTTCCACTATAGCTTTCAGCTCATCATTATCACCTTGGTCTCAGATCACCCATGTGGCTTATTTTGAAGATTAAAATCACCAGAATGGAACTTCTCAAACATCAGTGTACATTCATTAGCTATATCCTTCCCAAACACTTCATTGATATTTTGAGCTGTCAGCACTGCATTGGTTCCATGATGGAACTCATATTAAAAATAGCACAAAATTTTGACTCAACCATAGTTTTATAAAAATTGCTCGAAAAATGTTGACAGATAATCATAAGCCAAAATATGTGTTTGAAAAAAATGTGTGCCTTCATAATAAAAGTGTCAAAGTGAAATGTCCGAGATATCAGCTGTCAGACTTAAGGAAATTAGACATTTTACCCTTAATAACTTTCATACGTAGGAGTACAATTGCTGGGTCATTTTGTGTTTAACATTCTGTGATGCTGCCAAACTGTTTTCCACATAGCTATAACCATTTTGCATTATCAGTAGCAATGTAAAAGAGTTCCAGTTTCTTTTTTCTTTTTTTTTTTTTTTTGAGACAGAGCCTCAAGCTGAGCACCTGGGTAGAGTGCCATGGCTTCATTGCTCACAGCAGCCTCCAACTCCTGGGCTCAAGCGAGTCTTGTGCCTCCGCCTCCCAAGTAGCTGGGACCACAGGCGCCTGCCACAACGCCCGGCTATTTTTTGATTGCAGCCATCATTGTTGTTTGGCAGGTCTGGGCTGGATTCGAACCCGCCACCTTAGATGTATGTGGCTGGCGCCTTAGCTGCTTGAGCCACAGGCGCCGAGCCAAGTTCCAGTTTCTTTACATCCATTGTCAATGGATGTTCTTTTGAGTTTGTTTCTTGACCTTTCTATTTTTTTATTATAGCCTTCCTACTTAGGTGTGAAGTGGTATCTCTTTGTGATTTTGATTCTCATTTCCCTAGTAAGTACTGATGTTCAGCATCTCTTCATGTGCTTATTGGCCATTACTATATCTTTGAATATTCAAAGAAGACCTTTGCCCATTTTTTGTGTCATTTTGTTAAGAATTATAAGTATTTATATATTTTGGATACTAAAACCGTATCGGATATATGTGATTTGCAAAATTTTTTGGTAGTCCTTTCATACACAAAAATTTTTATTTTGATATAATTCAGTTTATTTTTTCTTTTGATTTTTATGCTTTGGTGTCAAATCTAGGAAATTATTTACAAATTCAAGGTCATACACTTTTACCCTTATAAGAATTTTATAGTTTGAACTCTTACATTTAAGTGTTTGGCTCATTTAGAATTAATTTTTGGTATTCGGTCCAACTTCATTGTTCTGCATGTGGCTATCCATTTGTCCCAATACTGTTCTAAAGACTCTTTTTCTGATGGAATGGTTGAAACCTCATTGAAAATCATTTGACCGTGGGTGTGTGGGGTTGTTACTGGACTTTTAATTCTGTTTTATTGATCTATATAATCTGTCTTTGGGGGTAATACTACACTGCTTTAATTATGCCCAGAGCTTTAGATATTCCCTGTGTTACTGTTGCCTAGAGGGGCTGGCCCATTATTTGCAAACTTCAAGGGAGTTCAAACCTGGGGATAATCTGAGGTACTAAAGCCTTTACAACTTCCTGGGCCTTTTCTGTCCTACAAGGGAATGCTTCAACCCAATTAGTAAAAGTATCCACAAATATCAGTAAATATTGTATGCCATGTACTTTACGGAAGTGAGTGAAATCCATTTGCCAATATTCACTTGCATATCTACCGTGTCTCTGTATACCTGGGAGAATTAGATGGTGATTTAAAGGATTGTTTCTCTGACATATCTCGCAAGTCCTTATTATCTGTTTTATGGCTTCATATAGGTTTTTGCCTTTAAAGAGAGCCTTAGTCATTTGATAGGTACTTTCAGTGCCAAAATGAAAAGACTGGTGTAAAGTTTTAAGTATTCTCCATTGGCCTATAGCAGATAATAACAGAAGTCCACTTTTATTTTGTAGCTAGCCTGATCGAAGTAGTGAATAGTCTCTGGATGAAGCCCGTTCTTTCTCCTTTTGAGTATATTGAGGTGCATGATTCTTAAGTGATTCCTCCCAAATAAGGTCATGAGAAGTGTAAATAGTTAGATCTTTTCCTAAAGTTAGTTTGGTTGCTTCTTGGGTTGAGAGGGCTATAGCTGCTACAACTTGTAGACAGTGTGGCCATCCCTTGGCCATGGTGTGAATTTCTGTACTAAGATATGCTATAGGTTATAGAACTGGACCCTGGTATTGGGCCAAAACTAAGGTGACCCGATTTTAACATTGGTAAAGCGGGACACCATTGACAGGGGTGGGGTGGTGGTGGTGGTTCTTAATTAAAAATTTGGTCTATATGAAGCAACAAAAATTTTCATAGAACACAAAAATAGTGTTATAATTTATTTTTTAAATTTCAACATAAGTACAATTTACAAATATAATACATTAAAAATTATGTATAGTATTATTTTATTCTTTGGCATATTTCTCATTTGAGTGAATTTTTTTAGTAGATTGCTGTTGTTGTTTAAAAGGTCATGAAATTTTTTACAAGAATTTGTTAAATTATCTTTCACACATAAAATGGC
>CAUYTI010042258.1:0-10869 GCA_963575145.1 Galago senegalensis
GTGGCATTACAGCTCACAGCAACCTCCAACTCCTGGGCTCAAGCGAGTCTCTTGCCTCCGCCTCCCAAGTAGCTGGGACCACAGGTGCCCGCCACAACGCCCGGCTATTTTTTGGTTGCAGCCGTCATTGTTTGGCGGGTCTGGGCTGGGGATTCGAACCCACCACCTTAGGTGTATGTGGCTGGCGCCTTAGCCGGTTGAGCTATAGGCGCTGAGCCAAAGTAACCTTTTTCTTTTTCCTTTTTTTGAGACAGAGTCTCACTTTCTCACCCTTAGTAGAGTGCTGTGGGGTCACAGCTCACAGCAACCTCCCAGCTTTTGGGCTTAAGCAATTCTCTTGCCTTAGCCTCCCAAGTAGCTGGGACTACAGGTGCCTGCCACAACACGGGACTATTTTTAGAGAGGAGGTCTCTCTCTGGCTCAGGCTGTGGTCACTCTGGGGAGCTCAGGCAATCCACCCTCCTGGCCTCCTAGAATTATGGGTGTGATCCTAGCACTCTGGGAGGCCTCTAAAGTAACCATTTTAACTTTGTTTTAATCTTCACATTCCCAGTTTATTTGAATGTCTATTACCATCCTACAGAGTAGTATCCAGAAGACACCATTTTGGGAAATGCTGCATTTTTACAGAGTCATTAAGAATTGAAATGTTAGAACCCCAAATATGGTTCCCACGTACAAGTGGTGCTTGATCTCATAGCATATATGGCTTTTCATTTTTATTTTTGAGGATTTCTGGGACAACAACTTCATCTTCTTTATTATTCTATTGGTATCGGACCTATGCATTGATAGGATACAAAAGTGAAAAAACCTTGCCCCTAGTTTGTTGTTTTGGGGATTATGGAGGTAAAGTGATGGTTTTTTATGAACTACTGGTAGTGATAAACTTAAGCATAAATACAGTTAAACTATTTTTCAGTGCAGTCTGTAATAGGTGTAGCATCTTAGAGGTATAATAATGTTTGAGCTCAAAGACAGGGGAATTCTCACCTTGGTCAGGAAAGTTTCAGAAAGGAGTTGACATTTACACAGCCTTCACGCCAGTGTGGGGCACAGGTCAGATGGAGGTAACAGGGGAACATGGGGTGTTTTCAGGGAAAAGCATGTGACCAGGGTGGTGGTTGTGTATGGGTGAAAGCAATATTTTAATCCTCTCAAGTTAAAGAAAGCCCCTCAGCTTTTGTTCATCATCTCTATTTCTTTTATCTACCTCTCTATTGGTTATAATGTTTGTAAAAACTGTTTATATGTATACAGAAATAAAATGTACCAACAGTCTTTAGTTCACAGTGTTGGGATTGATGCTAAGTCTGCCTTTCTGTATACAGACACAAACATCTCTACCTTCATTCTGTCCCCCACTCCAGGTACCTTTGTACATAACTTCTTTTTTTCAGAAATAGACCCTGAGTTCTTCCTTCCATGGCCAGAAGTATAATGACAAGCTTACTGGAAATAATTTTTCTCCAAATCTTTGTAGAATTAACTTGATCTTGTTCCTTTTGAGTAGTTAATATCACATTATTGCCTTAGTTAGTTTTTTTAGGGGGCACTCTGCTAGACTTAGTATATTCTATGTGCCTTAAGTCCTTTTCTAAAAGAAAATAATAGGACCAGGTAATGGGGAACAGTCTTTTTACCCACTTCTCTAGAAAGAAAACAAAAAGAAAATTATTGTAGGTTAATAATTTTTGCTCAAAGAAATAGAACATATAAAAGCATATTTTGAGATTTTTCTTTTTTGTTTTTAGAGACAGAGTTTCACTTTGTTGCCCTCAGTAGTGTGAGTGCCATGGCCTCACAGCTCATAGCAACGTCCAGCTCTTGGGCTTAAGCCAGCAGTTCTCAACCTGTGGGTTGCAACCCGCAGGAACTGTTTTAAAGGGCCTGCTGTATTAGAAAGGTTGAGAACCACTGGCTTAGGTGATACTCTTTTTTTTTTTTTTTTTATTTGAGACAGAGCCTCAAGCTGTCCCCCTGGGTAGAGTGCTGTGGCATCACAGCTCACAGCAACCTCCAACTCCTGGGCTCCAGTGAGTCTTCTGCCTCCGCCTCCCAAGTAGCTGGGACCACAGGCGCCCGCCACAACGCCCAGCTATTTTTTTTTTTTTTTTGGTTGCAGCCATCGTTGTTTGGCGGGTCCTGGCTGGGGATTCAAACCCGCCACCTTAGGTGTACGTGGCTGGCGCCTTAACCGGTTGAGCTATAGGCGCCGAGCCTTAGGTGATACTCTTACTTCAGCCTCCTGGGTAGCTGGGACTATAGGCGCCTGCTACAACGCCCAACTATTTTTTTGTTGCAGTTTGGCTGGGGCTGGGTTTGAGCCCGCCACCTTCAGTATATAGGGCTAGCGCCCTACTCACTAAGCCACAGGTGCTGCCCGAGATTTTTCTTAAAAGTTGTGTGTAACTAATAAATGCTGAAGAGCCAGATGCATTTATTATTTAATTGGGAGAAGTTCTAGAATATAGGGATTCATTTTAAGCTCAAGAAGTTATGTGGCTAATCACAAGAACCTTGCCAGAAGAAGAATCTGACAAATGGTTTTAAAAATGCATCCAAAACATGCAAGTATATTTTTAATTTACCCTCTGATAGCTTGGAATCTGTTTACAAGTAACGTTGGTTTCTTTTAACAGATTGCCTGGAATGGAAAAACTAGTGGTATATTTTTTATCTTCCCTAAGGATTGAGAATGTATATTAAAATATAATTATCAAGGCACTCCTGTGTTGAACATAGAAATTACTTAGTATCCATGATCATTCAGTTGCTTTTGAACATACTTCCTGTGTATATGTGTATTCTAGTTTAGGGGGCTTACTAAATGCTTGATAAGTAACACAAGGCCCCAATTTATAAATTTAAGGAATTTACCAGGTGGTAATTCTTTCGAATTATGATGAAGAAACATAGACATGTGGGGCTTTTTGTTTTTGTTTTTTTCCCGGGTTGAGAGCGAATAGTGCAGAGTCCCGTTTTGTCATCTGTGCTCTCAGTTTTAAACAGCTGAATGGAGTTAGGGGCAGTCTCTGGCCAAGGCACGGAGCTGTGCTAACCAGCCCACATGCTGATGTAGAACAAGTGCACATTGGAGTGGTCTTGACATTTTGCTAATGTTGAAGTCATGCCCTGTCTATTTCTGCTTTAAGAGGAGAAAATTACTGAAGCCCCATTGTTCTTTGGCAGCAAAGAGGGGTAATTTGGTGAATACTGACTTTTTTTTATCTCAGAAACCATTATCAAGTGCTCAGAATTTCCTTGGTGCTACCTGGAACGTGGGGCATTTTTGAAGTCCTTTGTAGTCTGTGAACTATAATATTCACTGGGTGCTATCGGGACATAAATCTTTGTTTCTTCTGATTGTAGTGGAGGTAGAGGGGAGAGAGAGAGATTTGATGAGAGAGAGATTTGACAAAACCTGAGACTATTCTGTGCAATTAGTGATTCACCTTTGTGAGTTAAACAGGGCCTTAGCAGTGAGAATCTTTTTGGGGGTGAAGGAGAGAGGCAGCGTGTTTCATTCATGCATAATGAGAATGAATGAATGACATTCATTCATGTCATTTAATAATAGATTATATCCTACAAACAGTGTAAAGCACTGTAAAAATTATTTATTTTTTGAGACAGTCTCACTATGTTGTTCTCAGTAGAGTGCTGTGGCATCACAGCTCGTAGCAACCTCAAACTCCTGGGCTCAAGTGATACCTTTGCCTCAGCCTCTCGAGTAGCTGAGACTATAGGTGCCCACCACAATGCCCGGCTATTTTCAGAGATGTCTCGCTTTGTCTCAGACTGGTCTCAAACCTGTGAGCTCAGGCAGTCCAGCTACTTAGGCCTCCCAGAGTGCTAGGATTACAGGCCTGAGCCATCCTTGCCTGGTCCTATTTACATTCATTGTTATCCCCTTCTTTGTCTGACAACATGATTTGTTCTGATGAAAAGGTGATTGGTGGAAATCTGAAAACTCCTAAGTTAATTATTAATATCATTGATAGCAGACTCTTTTCTAACTTAGGGGAATGTAGATGAAATATTTTTGTTATGAAATACTAAATGATCTTCAAGAATTATTGCCTTTATATTCCTCACACAGTATATTCCTATATGCCCATTTTACTGTTTCCTCAGCATTAGTACATATTTATTTATTTATGTATTTATTTATTTATTTGAGACAGAGTCTAACTATGTCACCCTCGGTAGAATGCCACGGTGTCACACCTCACAGCAGCTTCAAACTCTTGGGCTCAAGCGATTCTCTTGCCTCAGTCTCCCAAGTGGCTGGGACTACAGGTGCCCACCACAATGCCTGGCTATTTTTGTTGCAGTTGTTGTTGTTTAGCTGGCCCAGGCCGGGTTCAAACATGCCAGCCTCGGTGTATGTGCTGACATCATAACCTCTGTTCTACAGGCACCAAACCAGCATTAGTACATATTAAAATTTATTTTTTGAGGCCAGGCGCAGTGGCTCACAACAGTAATCCTAGCACTCTGGGAGGTTGAGGCAAGGTGGATTGCTTGAGCTTAGGAGTTTAAGATCAGCCTGAGTAAGAGGGAGATCCATCCCGTCTCTCCTAAAAATAGAAAAACTTATCTGGGCATTGTGCCAGGTGCCTGTAGTCCCAGCTACTTGGAAGGCTGAGACAAGAGGAATGCTTGAACCCAAGATTTTGAGGTTGTTGTGAGTTATCACGCCATAGTGCTCAACCCCAAGGTGACAAAGTGAGACTCTGTCTCAAAAAGAATAAAGAAAATTATTTTCTGATAAGGAAAGCAATCTGTTCTCTCACTCTCACCTACGTACACAAAGTTAAAAGCCATGCATCCAGCTGCTTTTTTCTTTTCTAATCACAGATATGATTAGATTTGTGGCTACGTGTTGCTGGTCACATGTGGAGTGGTGAAGGAGCTGCACTATTTATGTGTAGCCTCATCTCATGTTAGGTAATGTTTATTCTTCAGTGAAATTGTGCTCATCTTTGCTCTTTCTAGGTTAGTTCATCAGCATTTAAATATGGCAGGAATATTATTGCAAAATGAATGCATTAGAATGATAAGAGGAGAGAAGAGTTAAATAAATGCTGCAAAAATTTTCTTCAGGAGTTGACAAACCAGCCTGATAAATTTGATACAGATGAAGGGGCAGAATGAAATTTGAGTAAGAATAGTTACAGAGAAAGAACACCCATGCAAAAACGAACCCATTGTCACTGTCTTTGGATAGACAAAGATTTCTTTCTTTCTGTTTTTTTGAGACAGAGCCTTATATGTCACTCTCTGTAGAGTGCAATGGCATCACAGCTTATAGCAACCTCAAACTCTGGGGCTAAAGCGATTCTTTTGCTTCAGCCTCCCAAGTAGCTTGGACTACAGGCACCTGCCACAATGCCTATTTTTTGGTTGTAGTTGTCATTGTTGTTTGGCAGCCCTGGGCTGGATTTGAATATGCCAGCTCCCGTGTATGTGGCTGGCACCCTACATGCTGAACTACAGGCGCCGAGCCAGACAAAGGTTTCTTTTCTTTTTTCTTTTTTTCTTTTTTGAGACAGAGCCTCAAGCTGTCCCCCTGGGTAGAGTGCCATGGCATTACAGCTCACAGCAACCTCCAACTCCTGGGCTCAAGTGAGTCTCCTGCCTCTGCCTCCCAAGTAGCTGGGACCACAGGCGCCCGCCACAATGCCTGGCTATTTTTTGATTTCAGCCATCATTGTTGTTTGGCAGGCCTGGGCTGGATTCGAACCCACCAGCTCAGGTGTATGTGGCTGGCACTTTAGCCACTTGAGCCACAGGCTCTGAGCCAGTTTCTTAAGTATAAAGATATTCCTCTGTGTTTTCTTCTAGAAGTTTTACTGTTCTGCTTTTTATATCTGTTTTGTGTATATGGTGTGAGGTGTGGTCAGTTAGAAAACTGAACTTAAAAATATCATTTATGTTATCATTCAACATCAAACACTTAGGAATGAGTCTAAAGAAAGATGTGTAAAACCTCTGCATACAAACTGTAAAGTGCTGCTGAAAGGATTAAAAGCTTTCTTAAATGCAGGATATGTCATGACAGTATATTAATTTCCCACAAATTGACTCAAAAATTGAATATAGTTCAAAATAAAAGTCAGCGGAGTTGACTTGTTTAAATTGAGTAGCTGGTTGTAGAATTTATGGAAAGGGGAGGTATAAACAACAATGAAAAGAAATGTTTCTCAAAAGCGTAATGTATAACTAGGTATCCCCAAGGTTCTTTCAGTGGGTTTGTGAAATCAGGACTGTTTTTCATAATTGTAAATGTTGTTTCCCCCTTTCCAGTGTTGATTTGGTACTGCTGATCCCATAGCACAAATTGTTATCAGTGCTGCTATTCTGTGTAGTAGCCGTTTTGCTCTATGGTGCTGCACAGTCACAGTTTAAAATAAAAAATGTTCCACTTAAGCATGTTCTTGACAAAGCAGTATAATTTATTAATTTTAATAAATCTTTTTTATTTTGATTTAGAGTCTCTCTTTGTCACCCTCTGTAGAGTGCTGTAACATCACAGCTTACAGCAACCTCAAACTCTTGGGTCCAAGCGATTCTCTTGCTTCAGCCTCCCAAGTAGCTGGGACTACAGGCACCTGCCACAATGTCCAGCTATTTTTTAGAGATGGAGTCTTGCTCTTGCTCAAGCTGGTTTGGAACCCATGAGCTCAGGCAATCCACCAACCTCAGCCTCCCAGAGTGCTAAGATTCCAGGCGTGAGCCACCACGCCTGCCAATTTTAATAAAACTTGATTCTTCTTTTTAATTGAGATAAAATCCACATAGCACTAAATTAACCATCATAAGTATATAATTCAGAGGCATTCAGTACATCAGTAGTGTGCATAACCATTGCCTCTGTCTTTACTACCTTCTTTCAAGAGATTCCACATCTTGGCCGTAATATAATTTTATACAAGGGGTGGCTGGTGCCTGTAATCCCAGCACACTGGGAGGCTGAGGCGGGTAGATTACCTGAGCCTAGGAGTTGGAGACTAGCCTGAGCAAGAGTGGCCAATATAGCCAGGCATGGTGGCGGGTGCCTATAGTTCCAGCTACTCAGAAGACTTGAGGCAAGAGGATTTATTAAGCCCAAGAGTTTGAGGTTTGCTGTGAGCTATGATGCCATAGCACTCTATCCAGGGCAACAGAGTAAAACTCTGTCTCAAAAAGAAACAAAACAGCCAGTTACTCTTATGAAAGGAGAAAGTGGTATCAAGTGAAAGATTTTTCCCTTCTTTATTCCTCTTTGATAGTTGCTTTCATATTTGTTATTAAATCTTCAAAATCATAGTCTCTTTAGCACTTTCCACAGTCAGAAGCAGAATGAGCTTCCTAAAACACTGCTTGTCAATCATTTTTCTTCCCCAAATCTATTCATCTATCACATTAAGCCTAAACATCTCTTTCTGGGTTTTCATTTCTCTACGTACTTGAACAAATGTTACCGTTTTTTGTGTGTGTGCCTCCTTTTAATTTTTATTTAACATCTCTTAAGACAGTTTTAACAATAGAAAAATAAATCTTTGATTAAAAACGTTTAAAGATTTCCTGGTTTCTTTATCTTCTTTCTCCTTCTCTGTTTTATAATCTAAAGACTCATAAAATCATATCCTTTCACTTATATAGGCAATCTTTTTGTTTTGTTTCATTTTTAAAGAGAGCATCTTTTTTTTTTTTCTTTTTTTTGAGACAGAGCCTCAAGCTGTCCCCCTGGGTAGAGTGCCCTGGCATTACAGCTCACAGCAACCTCTAACTCCTTGGCTCAAGCAAGTCTCTTGCCTCAGCCTCCCAAGTAGCTGGGACCACAGGCGCCCGCCACAACGCCCGGCTATTTTTTTTTTTTTGGTTGCAGCCGTCGTTGTTTGGCGGGTCCGGGCTGGGGATTCGAACCCACCACCTTAGGTATACGTGGCTGGCGCCTTAGCCGGTTGAGCTATAGGCGCCGAGCCTAAAGAGAGCATCTTGCTTGGGCTAGAGAGCAATGGCAGCATCATAACTCACTGCAATCTCTAACTCTTGAGCGAAAGCAATCCTCCCACCTTTGCCTCTGCAAGTGCTAGGATTACATGTCTGAATCACCCAGGCCCAGCCTTATGTAGATAATCTTAAATGCTTGTTGTTGACAACATTTATTTAAGAAAACTACAGTTCATTAATTCCACAGTGTAGACTGATGGTTCTCAACTAGGGATGATTTTGTGTCCTAGGGGGCATTTTTTTTTTTTTTTTGAGACAGAGCCTCAAGCTGTCACTCTGGGTAGAGTGCCATAGCTTCACTGCTCACAGCAACCTCCAACTCCTGGGCTCAAGTGAGTCTCCTGCCTCTGCCTCCCAAGTAGCTGGGACCACAGGCGCCCGCCACAACACCTGGCTATTTTTTGGTTGCAGTAATTATTGTTGTTGGCGGGTCTGGGCTGGATTTGAACCTGCCACCTTAGGTGTATGTGGCTGGCGCCTTAGCCGGTTGAGCCACAGGCGCTGAGCCAGTCCTAGGGGACATTTGATAATGGATAGTTTTCATTATAACAATTGAATTGGGGGAGGCCCTATTGTTATCCTGTGGGTAGAGGCCAGGGATGCTACTATACATCCGCAGTGCTTAGGACAGCCTCTACAGCAAACAGATTACCTGGCCTAAAATGTCAGTGTTGCCAAAATTGAGAAGACCTGTTGTAGAGTCATCATAAGTAATCCTTGCTTCCTTGGTGTAGTATTCATACACATTTGTGCACTGTATCTCTCATCCAATGCCTACTTTGTACACTGTATCTCATCCAAATGCCTACTTTGTTTAGGAATATGATGTTGGTTTATTTTATTTATTTATTTATTTATTTATTTATCTTTCTTGGACAGAGTCTGACTCTGTTGCCCTTGGTAGAGCTGAGGAGTCCTAACTTGTAGTGACATCAAACTCTTGGGCTCAAGCGATTAATTCTCTCTCCTTAGCTTCCTGAGTACCTGGATCTACAGGTACCTGCCACAGCATCTGGCTAGACAGGGTCTTGCTCTGGTCAGGCTGGTCTCGCATTTCTGAGCTCAGGCAATCCCCTGGGTCAGCCTCTCAAAGTGCTAGGATTACAGGCGTGAGCTACCACACCTGGCCTCCCCTTTTTATTTTAAAATTAAATTTTACTAATTTTTACTCTTTTTTTGTGAGACAGAGTCTTACTCTTTCATCCTCAGTAGAGAGCTGTGGTGTCACAGCTCATAGCAACCTCCAATTCCGGGGCTTAAATGATTCTCTGGCCTTAGCCTCCCAAGTAGCTGGGACTATAGGTGTCCGCCACAACGCCCGGCTATTTTTCTTATTGCAATTGTCATTATTGTTTAGTTGGCTGGACCTGTTTGGAACCCGCCAGCCTCAAGTGTGTGTGGCCGGCACCATAACAACTGTAATACGGGCGCTGAGCCTTATTATTTTTTATCAATAACAATAAGTATATGTATATATAGCTTTCTAATAATGTCCAAAGCAATCAGAGGCTTGGTTCCTCCTCTGTACTCATTTTGAACTCCTGTGATAGTGGTTTCTGCATTTATATCGTTCTTATTTTGCTGCTGTTTTTAAATTTTAGAAATTTATCTTTGCTTCTTCTGTCTTCCCTATTTCCTTTGCCTTGTGTTTTCAGTATTATCACAGCTTTAATTTACTTAATAACCAACCTTTGTGTTTGAGAAACATGCAGTTGTTCCCCATATATCCTTTCTTGTATAACCTTTTGTTTTCTTTGGAGTTAATAATTGTTTTTTGCCTTTTGATTAGTCTTCTAAAATGTACAAATTTTTAATTGTTGCATATCTGAAAATGTTTCTAACATTTAGTTAATACTTTGTTTAATATGATGTTGGTTTAGAAATTATATGCCATCAAAATTTGGAATGTTTCTCTTTATTATGTATTACTGTTGAAAAACTAATCCTGGCTTGGTACCTATAGCTCAGTGGCTAGGGCTCCAGCTCTATGCCCTGGATCTGGAAGGTTTGAATCCAGTCCCAGCTTGCCAAACAATGACAACTATAACCAAAAAATAGCCAGGCATTGTGGCAGGCACCTGTAGTCCCAGCTACTTGGGAGGCTCAGGCAAGAGAATAGGTTAAGCTCAAGAGCTGGAGGTTGCTGTGAGCTGACACCAAGGCACTCTACTGAGAGCAACATAGTGAGACTGTGTGTCAAAAACAAAACAAAAAACAAACAAACAAAAAAATAAAAACTAATACTCTAAAATCATTTTATTTTTTAATTTTTTTGAGACAGAGTCCTACTATGTCACCCTTGATAGAGTGCTGTGGTATAACAGCTCACAGCAATCTCAAACTCTTGGGCTTAAGCGATTCTCTTGCCTCAGCCTCCCAAGTAACTGGGACTACAGGCATCTGCCACAATGCCTGGCTGTTTTTTGGTTGCAGTTGTCATTGTTGTTCAGCAGGCCTGGGCCTGACTCAAACCTGCCAGCTTCAGTGTATGTGGCCAGTGCCCCACTCACTGAGCTATGGGCGCCAAGTCATCAGAAACTTTTTGAAAGAATTGTGAGAAAGTCTATTATTTTCCTTATAGCAATTCTGTATTTCTTTGTTGTTCTGTGTATAAAAGCAGTATGAATGGACTGTGGGTTATCTTTTTTGGGTTGTAGTCTTTTATATGCTTCATATCATGTTTGGGTATCTTTTTTTTTTTTTTTTTTTTTTAGACAGAGCCTCAAGCTATCCCCCTGGGTAGAGTGCCGTGGCATTACAGCTCACAGCAACCTCCAACTCCTGGGCTCAAGCGAGTCTCTTGCCTCTGCCTCCCAAGTAGCTGGGACCACAGGCGCCCGCCACAACGCCTGGCTATTTTTTTTTTTT
>CAUYTI010042261.1:0-16268 GCA_963575145.1 Galago senegalensis
TTTTTTTTTTTTTTGAGACAGAGCCTCAAGCTATCCCCCTGGGTAGAGTGCCATGGCATCACACTCACAGCAACCTCCAACTCCTGGGCTCAAGTGAGTCTCCTGCCTCAGCCTCCCAAGTAGCTGGGACCACAGGCACCCGCCACAACGCCTGGCCATTTTTTTTTTTTTTTTGGTTGCAGCCATCATTGTTGTTTGGCGGGCCTGGGCTGGGGATTCGAACCCGCCACCTTAGGTGTATGTGGCTGGCGCCTTAGCCGCTTGAGCCACAGGCGCCGAGCCTATATATCTCTTTAGTTACTAATCTCTAATTTAATTCCATTGCAAATTTGAGGTCTGTTTTATAATTCAACATGTTCTCTTATCTTTTTTTTTTTTTTGAGACAGAATCTCACTCTGTTGCCTTGGTTAGAATGCTATGATGTCATAGCTCACAGCATCCTCAAACTCTTAGGCTCATGTGATCCTTTTGTCTCAGCCTCTCGAGTAGCTGGGGCTACAAGCACCTGCCACAACACTCTTCTAATTTTTCTCTTGATGCATATTTCACCTGAAAATACGTATTGTGCTATTGTTGGATGTAATGTTCTAAAAGTGCCCACTAGGCCAAAGTGGTTGGTAATGCTATTCAAATCTCCTTTATACTTAGTGATTTCGTGCCTACTTGTTTAATCAGTTGCTGAGAAAGAAGTGCCCAAATTTCAAACTATAATTACGGATGTGTCTATTTATCCTTCCAGTCTGCCAATTTTTTCTTTACCTTGTTCTTTTTCATAGCTATGATTCCACAGTACAGATATATCATAACATAGTTTACCCATTGAAAGACATGCAGGTTAGTGCAAATGTTTTGCCATTCATAAAAATGTGGCAGTGAATATTTTTACACATATAGGAAAGACTACCAAATCCAAATTTACTAATCAAAGGGCATGTACATTTTACAGTTTGACAGACAATGCCAAATTGCCCTCTAAAAGGCCTGCATTGGTTTATATGCAGATGATAGTGCCCAATTCCCTACATCATGTCCCACATTAGCTATTACCAGTCTCTTCTCGCTTGACCTTCTATTGGGGACAGAAGAGAAGGCAGGAGAGAAGGTGTCTCATCGATTATTTTGCACTTCCCTAATTATAACAAAACTGAGCAACATTCCTCTCAATAAATGTGCTTCTTTAGCTGCCCCAAATCCCAGTAGAGCTTTGAAATTACAGTTTCTAGGGAGGCACCTGTGGCTCGATGTGGGTAAGGCACTGGCCACATACACTGAGGCTGGCAGGTTCAAACCTGGCCCTGGCCAGCTAAAACAACAATAACAACTACAACAAAAAAACTAGCCAGGTGTTGTGCAGGCACCTGTAGTCCCAGCTACTGGGGAGGTTGAAGCAAGAGAATCACTTAAGCCCAAGAGTTTGAGGTTGCTGTGAGCTATGATGCAATAGCACTCTACCCAGGGTGACAGCTTGAGACTCTGTCTCAAAAAAAAGATTCAGCACCTGTAGGTCAGTGGTTAGGGCACCAGCCACACGCACAGGGGTTGGCGGGTTCAACTCCAGCCTGGGGCCTGCTAAATAACAATGACAACTGCAACAAAAAAACAGCCAGGAGTTGTGGCAGGTATCTATAGTCCCAGCTATTTGGGAAGCTGAGGCAAGAGAATCTTAAGCCCAAGAGTTTGAGGTTGCTGTGAGCTGTGACAACATAGCATTCTACAGAGGGAGACATAGTAAGACTCTGTCTCAAAAAACAGAAAAAAAAATTACAGTTTCTAAGGGCCGGATTAAATTCTTTTTTTTTTTTAGACAGAGCCTCAAGCTGTCCCCCCTGGGTAGAGTGCCGTGGCATCACAGCTCACAGCAACCTCCAACTCCTGGTCTAAAGCTAGTCTCTTGCCTCAGCCTCCCAAGTAGCTGGGACCACAGGCGCCTGCCACAATGCCCTGCTATTTTTTGGTTGCAGCCGTCATTGTTGTTTGGTGGGCCCGGGCTGGATTCGAACCTGCCACCTTAGGTGTATGTGGGTGGCACCTTAGCCACTTGAGCCACAGGCGCTGAGCCAGCAGTGCTAAGTATTAAGTCAGGAACATCTGAGTGCTAACTAAGCCTGCTCCCCAGAATAGTTAGCTCACTTCACAGATTGGGAAACTGAGACCCAGGGAGATGAAATGGCATATAAAATTAAATGGTAAGTAAATAGCCAGTTGACCAAATATCCCCTCTCTTTCTGGGTCTGGGTGACCAGCTGGAGAAAAGGCTGGAGAGAGTGGAGGCAGGGACAGCCACCCAGCAGAGGAGTCAAGAGCATGGAAAATGTCTCTTTCAGCCAATTTTCCTGAGGAACCCTGGCTGGGGCTCAGGGCTGGGAACGGAAAGTGTGCAGGGAGGAGGCACAGCCGCATCCATCCGGAGAAACTTTGCAAAGTCCTGCTGGGAGAAGCGAGGGGGAGGGAACCCCTGGGACAGTGGGTGGGGGAGGGGAAGGAGCAGATCTGGGAGGATGAGGGTCTGGCATCTGTTCAGGGCAGTCTCCTGGAAGAGGAGGAGCAGGCATCTCCTAAGCTCCCTGCTTCCTCCTTGGGCTCCCGGACTCCACCAGCTCCTGCTGTGCCCTGCCCATTTGTCTGGCCACCAGCCACTCCTAGAACGGAGATACTGCCAAACCTGACTATCTGGGGGTGTGTACAGCTGACTCTGGGAGGGTGCAGATTGATTCTACCCTCAGCAATCTTGACCAGGCTGAGTTTGAGAGCCATCGGCCACACCAGATGCTTCCCGATCTCTATGGCATCAGTGCGGCCCCTCTGCTCAGAAAATCTGTCCTTGCCGCTCATAGTGCCTGTAATTCCACCATTATAGATACAGCTGAGCCTGGTGTTCATCCTGGTCTGCAAGGATGCACCCAAACCAGTTGCTAAAACATTTAAATACATTCATACTAGTTGTTAATAACCCCTAACCCAAGTACCCTCATACAGGCAAAATGGACACTCCAGACTTTCTACTGTGACTCTCCAGGTTTCCCCCATTTAACAGCACTAAAAGGGCACCCAGGACTCTGAGGGTCATCAGTTAGTGACAGTCATAACAGCTGTTAATACTTTTCATATCACTCCGGGAAGCAACCCTTTGGTTTACAATTTTGTCTACTGTTTAAAGGCAAACAGTATGATAGAAATTTAGAGGTGAAGGGGCCCTGTGCAATCTCCTCATTTTCTAGGTGAGGAAACTAAGGACCAGAGAGAAGCAGAAACTTGCCCAAGGTGACACAGCCTAGCACTATCACTTCCCTTGGGTGTCAATTTATCTGGCCCCACACACACTGAACTTGAGCAGGTGATGGGGAAGAATCTGCCTCAAGATGAAACTGACAGCCAATCATTTGGCTCTTGTGCCTGGTCACTGTAGTCATGGCAACAGTCTCCTTGGTCACTATCGCCACAGAGATAGTTGCCATAGCAACCGCCATTCAGGGCACCAATTTTCTGACACCCAAGAGCTTTTAGATAAACCCAGAAGTAAGCCTGTTTCTTAGCACTGACCCAGGTCAGAGCTCTGAGTCGGACAGAGACTTGCCCAACATCGGCAAGTTGACAGTGAAACCAAACTTCCCGAGTTCCCCGCCCAAGGCTCTCACAGCAGTCCCTCCCATTTTGCAGCTGACATCCCCCCACCCCGTTCCCATTTTTCTGTCTGCCTTGGTGCTTCCCACATTCCTCCAGCCCTCAGTCAGGATCTCCTTCCCACGGCATCTCACCCTTGGCTGCCGGTCAGCCAGCTCATCCTCCTGGGAACAGGCTGACATGAGCTTAGCATAGGACTCATCACAGGGGTTTGCAACATTAGCTGAGACACCCTGGAGACCAAAAAGCCTTCAACGCCTTTACCCCCCCCAAAGGAAATGATCTCCAATGGTGGAATTTCAGGCACCATGCTCAGACATGAGCAGCTCTTTTTGGGTGGTCAGGCCCCATCCACTGTGTAACACCAAACAGCTGCTATCCACTGTGGCAAGAGCACTGGGCTGAGAGGCCAGAGGCCTGGATTCTAGCCCCACTTCACATCCAGATCCCCTGTTTTGATCAAGTCCCTTCTCCTCTCTTGGACTTGGTATTGCCACGGCTTAGATGGGGATGAGGATACTGGCCTACAATCATCTCCATCATAGGGCTGCTGGACACCAACACCCAATCTAGTATGTTAGTGTTACTAAGCAAGGGATGGCCGTGGTTGAAAGGACTGGACTACCCTGCTGGGATCTCCTTTTAGAAAAATGGAATCTCAGGATTGGAAAGATATTCCAGGCACAGGAAGATCTTGAGCAAAGCAGGGAGGCTGAAGAGAATCTAGGGAAACTCATGAGTGTTAGTTTGTTGATGTGCAGGGATGAAAAGAAAGGCCAGAAGGAGAAGCCAGAGGTGACTGAAAGGGATCAGTCACCAGTTCCAGGGGTGAAGACATTGCCTCATGGGTCTTGGCTCAGAGTCTCCTGTCCAAGTCTGACCTGTATAATTCGGACACTGGGAGGGTACCTGTGTAGGATGAGAGACTGGTCTGGGGGCAAAAGAGAACAAGGTTTTGCACTCCAGAAAATCATTCGCTCATGCTTTCACTCAACAAATATTTATTAAACACAACCTGAGCTGTGTGACCTTGGGTGAACAATTTAGCCTCTCTGTGCCTCAGATTCCTCAAGTATAAAATAAGGACAATGAAGATGCCTGCCCCACGGGGTGGTGAAGGGATCGAGTGAGTTAGTTCAGACATGAAACTTTTTTTGCGACAAAAAAGTCTTACTGTCACCTGGGCTAGAGTGCTGTGGCATCAGCCTAGCTCACAGCAACCTCAAACTCCTGGATTTGAGCAACCCTCCTGCCTCAGCGTCCCAACTATGGGGGACGCCTTACTGAAACTAGAGGCACCCACCACAACGCCCAGCTAGTTTTACTACCTTTAGTAGAGATGGGGTCTCACTCTTGCTCAGGCTGGCTCAAGCTCCTGGGCTCAAGCAACCCTCCAGCCTCAGCCTCCAAAAGTGCTAGGATTCCAGGCACGACCCACCTTGTCCAGCCCATACATGTAAATTTTAAGCACAGTACATGGGAAGAAATTCAGGAACCAAAAAATGTGTGTTATAATTATTATCATGGTTATTGAACACCTATCACATGTCTGGCACCCTCTGGACAGTAGATGCACAATGTGGACACAGCTTGTGTCATTCCTGCCGTCGAAGAGCTCACAGTCTAAAAAGGGAAGCAAACCAAAAAAGAAAACTTCATAAAAACAGAAATAACAAAAACAATTATAAATAGTGACATCAGCTACAAATCACAAATTTATGTCTAGTGCATCGGATATAAAGCTCAACCCTCAAACCTAGGTGTGCAAGAAGTATTCATTTTTTTTATTTTCTCAAAAACCAAGTTAAATTCTACTCCAACTGCCCTGCCCCTAGCCTTCTGGGCTAGAGGAAATTCAATCCCATCCTTACTGAAAGTTACTCCTTGCCAGGGTGCAAGAAGGGAAGCCAGAGGGCTCTCCCTGGCACTAGACCAGGAGAGGCCTTTGACTACAGTGCCTAAGGCATAAATGACCCCTGAAGTCCAGCAGCCACTGCTTCCAAGCCAAATAAGGGGCCTGGGAGCCTTGCTAGGATCTTGGGTCACCATGCCTGGGTCCAGCCTCCCAAGGCATGGCATTTGTCCATCCCCACTATCTGACTACCTCTTGGGGTAGAAGAGCTACCTGATCTGTGACTCCACTAAACTTCCTTCCCTTCACATCTATGAAAGCTTCTTTCTGTCCTCCTGTTTCTGGCCTCAACTGCAGTGAACACCCTCTCTATACCAAGGATTTACAAACTCCAAGTCCCAGGGCCCAAACAGGTAACCAAACAAAAGTATAAGATTGGCTCAGCACCCTATGGTACAGTGATTACCACGCCAGCCACAGACAAGGGGGCTGGCGGGTTCGAAACCAGCCCAGGCCTGCTAAACAATGCCAACTGCCACAAAAAATAGCCAGGATGTTGTGGTGGGCACCTGTAGTCCCAGCTACTTGGGAAGCTGAGGCAAAAGAATCACTTAAGCCCAAGAGCTTGAGGTTGCTGTGACACCATGGCACTCTACTGAGGGTGACATAGTGAGACTCTTTCTCAAAAAAAAAAAAAGTATAAGATTGAGAACACCTGCCCCACCTAAAAAGGGCAGCTTCCCAAACTGCTAACCTAGCGGTTAGAGGCTGCATTCTAGAGCTATGCTGCCCAGGTTAAGTTTTGGTGCTATTGTTTGCTATCTATACGTCTTTTCTTTTCTTTTTTTTTTTTTTTTTTTTGAGACAAGGTCTCAATATTTTGCCCTCGATGGAGTGCAATGGAGTCACAGCTCACAGCAACCTCCAACTCTTGGGCTTAAACAATTCTCTTGCCTCAGCCTTCTGAGTAGCTGGGACTATAGGTGCCCATCACAATGCCTAGCTTTTTATTTTTTTATTGTAGTTGTCATTGTTGTTTAGCAGGCCCAGGCTGGGCTCAAACCCACCAGCCTCAGTGCATGTGGCCGGCGCCCTACTCACTGAGCTACAGACACCAAACCTCTATACCTGTTTTCTTACCAGTGAAAAAGGGTAATAGTTGTAGGGCAGGCCCAGGGGCTCATGCCTGTAATCCTAGCATTCTGGGAGGCTGAAGAGGGTGGATCCCCTGAGTTCAGGAGTTTGAGACCAGCCTGAGCAAGAGCAAGACTTTATCTCTACTAAAAATAGGAAAAACTAGCCAGGCATTATGGCAGGCACTTGTAGTCCCAGCTAATTGGGAGGCTGAGGCAAGAGGATCGCTTAAGCCTAAGAGTTTGAGGTTGCTGAGAGCTATGGTGATGCCACAGCACTCAACCCAAAGCCAAAGGGTGAGACTCTGTCTCCAAAGAAAGAAAGAATAATACTTGTAGGCTCGGCACCTGTAGTTCAGTGGCTAAGGGCACCAGCCACATACACTGGAGCTGGCGGGTTCAAATCCAGCCCAGGCCTACCAAACAACAAGGGACAATTGCAACAAAAAAATAGCCGGGCATTGTGGCGGAGCCTGTAGTCCCAGCTACTTGGGAGGCTGAGGCAAGAGAATCGCTTAAGCCCAAGAGTTTGAGTTTGCTGAGAGCTGTGATGCCACAATACTCTACCGAGGGTCTCAAAAAGAAAAAAAAAAAGGAGAAAAGAGCATCTCAGACCTCGGTACCCACGAGTGGGGAGGAGGCAGCAAAGAGAGACGCGGTGTCTGGGGAGCTCAGGCTTCAACAATTAGGAGAGTGTGACATGCCTGTGAAAGGCAGGAGCGCCAACGGTCTGGCTGCTCTACTGAGGGGAGTCCGAGGCGGTGACGAGGGGTGAACAACCCAATGCAAGATGGCAAGTAAAGAGATGTTTGAAGATACTCTGGAGGAGCGTGTCATCAATGAAGAATATAAAATCTGGAAGAAGAATACACCGTTTCTGTATGACCCGGTTATGACCCACGCTCTTCAGTGGCCCAGTCTTACCGTTCAGTGGCTTCCTGAAGTGACTAAACCCAAAGGGAAGGATTATGCCCTTCATTGGCTAGTGCTGGGGACTCATACACCTGACGAGCAGAATCATCCGGTGGTTGCTCGAGTACACATTCCCAATGATGATGCACAGTTTGATGCTTCCCATTGTGACAGTGATGAGGGTGAATTTGGTGGCTTTGGCTCTGTAACAGGAAAAATTGAATGTGAAATTAAAATTAATCACGAAGGAGAAGTAAACCGTGCTCATTACATGCCGCAGAATCCTCACGTCATTGCTACAAAAACACCATCTTCTGATGTGTCGGGTTTTGACTATACAAAACATGCTGCTAAACCAGACCCAAGTGGAGAATGTAATCCTGATCTTAGGTTAAGAGGTCACCAGAAGGAAGGCTATAGTCTTTCCTGAAATTCTAATCTGAGTGGACATCTCCTAAGTACATCTGACAACCATACTGTCTGTCTGTGGGATATAAATGCAGGACCAAAGGAAGGCAAAATTGTAAATGCCAAAGCGATCTTTACTGGCCACTCAGCTGTTGTGGAAGATGTGGCCTGGCATCTGCTGCACGAGTCATTGTTTGGATCTGTTGCTGATGATCAGAAACTTATGATATGCGACACCAGGTCCAATACCACCTCCAAACCAAGCCACTTGGTGGATGCGCACACTGCTGAGGTCAACTGCCTCTCATTCAATCCCTATAGCGAGTTCATTCTAGCAATGGGCTCTGTGGATAAGACCATAGCTTTATGGGATCTGCGTAACTTAAAATTAAAACTCCATACCTTTGAATCGCATAAAGATGAAATTTTTCAGGTCCACTGGTCTCCACATAAGGAAACTATTCTGGCTTCCAGTGGTACTGATCGCCACCTGAATGTGTGGGATTTAAGTAAAATTGGAGAAGAACAGTCAGCAGAAGATGCAAAAGATGGGCCTCCTGAACTCCTGTTCATTCATGGAGGACACACTGCCAAGATTTCAGATTTTAGTTGGAACCCCAATGAGCCTCGGGTCATTTGCTCAGTGTCTGAGGATAACATCATGCAGATATGGCAAGTGGCTGAAAATATTTACAATGATGAAGAGTCAGATGTCACACCATCAGAACTGGAGGGACAGGATCTTAAACCCAGAGTACAAAAGGTATTTCTGTTGAATGTAATGCTACATGAATGCTTGATTTCTCGAGAGCCAAAAAGACATTGTATAGGAGGCAATGTTAAGTGGGATGGCTTACAGCATTCTTTACTCTCTGATTCTAGCACTTTCAAACGAGCTGTTGCATACTGTATCATATTATAGTTATGGGGGGGGGGAGAAAGAGTGTTGCTTAAGAAAGAACATCACCATTGTTTTAAAATACAAGTAGCAGGGTACTGCTTTTGATTGAACTATTTTAAGTCCTTGTTTTCTCAAACTAAATGCTTGCTCTTCCCAAATATGCAAGAATAACTTTTATACTTTTTCCTTCCAACACTTGTTGATTGGCTTTGCAAAAATAAAGTTGTTTTTTTTTTTTCTTTTTTGGAGACAGAGCCTCAAGCTGTCCCCCTGGGTAGAGTGCCGTGGCATTACAGCTCACAGCAACCTCCAACTCCTGGGCTCAAGCGAGTCTCTTGCCTCCGCCTCCCAAGTAGCTGGGACCACAGGCGCCCGCCACAACGCCTGACTATTTTTTGGTTGCAGCCGTCATTGTTGTTAGGCGGGTCCGGGCTGGGGATTCGAACCCGCCACCTTAGGTGCACGTGGCTGGCGCCTTAGCCGGTTGAGCTATAGGCGCTGACACTCATGGTTCTTTTTGAAGTTTTTTTTTTTTTTTTGGCTGGAGGCTGGGTTTGAACCCCCCACCTCCAGTATATGGGCCTGGCGTGCTACTCCTTTGAACCACAGGTGCTACCCTTCACTCACGGGTCTTGATCTGGTGTCTACACATTTCTCCAACTGTTACTTCTTCTCCCAGCAACCAGGATGAACTGTAAACTTCTAACTTCATTTTCCAACAGCATTGAGCTCCTTATAATTTCCTGAACAAACGATATTCTGTTACCTATCCATGCATACTCTTATTTTATTCCTTCCTCTGAAGGGAATCTCTCTTAAAGGATAGCAAACTTTAATCACATAGTTAAAAGCCTGTAATTAATGTTAATATTTTTAAAGTACTGTTCAAAGCTGAATATTTTCTATGATGCCAACTATGTGAAAAGGATGTGAATGCATACAAAAAGCGTTGAAGAAAATTTACTAAAATGTTAGTAGTTATCTCTGGGTCAAAGGGTTATAGTTTATTTTTTCTCTATGTTTTACTATAGTTTAAATTTTTTCTACAATGCCATGTATTTATAGCACTATAATCAGAAAAAAATGACATTGAAAACATCATTTGCATACTGTGAAAACAACTAGAATTCCTGAATTAAGATAGCAGTGTTTGATTAATAAAATAAGACAGTTAATATTCAAGTGGGATTGTTTGTTAAAAAAAATTGTAAAAGTAGGGTATTAAAGAATACTAACATTTGCTTAAACAAGATTTTATGCGCTCCTACACAAAAGATATTTTTCATTCAGCCACTAGATGGCAATCTCTTCCCATGTATTGCCCTACTTACAACTTGAGGAAGCACCTTTGTAGGGCTTGGGCTTAATTTACACAAATCTTTAATTTTTCGACTAACAAAATATATACTTCATACTGTTTATAGTAGAATGCACTTCAATGCACACTAAGCAAACTGTAGGTTATAATTGTCTAAAATTTAAATCAATTTTCTTATAAATATTTCACATTTGTGATCTCAACCAGTTCTATTCAAATTAGCCCCAATTTACTACTTAAAAGGTAGCAGAAATTCCATTTGCCTTTAAATTTCCTTCTGTTTTTATTTCTGATTTAGACCTTTAGGCTTGCTCTTGATGCCTACAGGAATTACTTAGTAACGCTGCTTTTTAAGGTTAAGGAGGGACCCTGCCACCCTCCTCTGATACATACCCACTCCGCAGTGGCAGAGACCTAGGAATTGGGACTCGTGGAGACTCAAACTAAATCAACCTTCCCAAGGTCAGAGGGTGGGAGGAAAAGGGATTTTCCTTTGGGGAGTGTCCTGGTGGCACATGTTCATGTCAGCATGATGCTGAATCTTGTCTGAAATAACAATTCAGAGATATCAATAAATAGTCCTAAGATTTTAGAGGATAATAGATCCCTCATAATTTTAAAAAAAAAACTATTATCATTTTTCACCACCATTTGCTTTTATTACAAGCATCAAAGGAATCTCAAATCTCCAGAATTTTCTTTTTCTCTATGTCTTTCTTTCCAAAGTCTGCTTGCTTGTCAAAAAGATGATTCCTCTTTATGTTTCAGTTGGATGCTGACACATCTGCCTGGCATTACGTTTCTAACCTACAATAAGCAGCCCTCAGGGAATGAGTCAAATCTGCTAGACTCGGGGCTGTTTTTCTGCCAGATCCACTGAGCCTTTCGCTTTTGAACACGTGAGGTGCATCTCTAATGTCTAAACGTTAAGGCTGACCCTTACATTCAAGGGTAATTACTACACATTAGAGAATATATAAGCACATAGTAAGTTGTCATAATTTCTGATTTTCAAAGTGCACATTTTTAATAGAATTTCTGGAGTACTCCAATAGCTTGCTGAAGAAGAAAAGTTGAAATTATTCATCATTTCCCCACCCAGCCAACAAATCCAACCAATAAGTGCTTCTAAGGTTTTATATCTTCAAAGAAGTAAGTCTAATATCTCTGCATTCATATCGTTTTTCCCTAATGAAATAGGATTTGGAGTTCTACTGCTAGTGCGAATGATTGTAATGAGAGTAACGAAAAAATACAGCTCTGGGTGCTAAAGTAGGTGTCCAACCCCTATTTAAAAATAAACTGTGTTTGTACATTGTTCACGTTTTCTCTTCTTTGTGTTATGTTCAGGGTTAAAATTTTTCCTAATTTCTGTTAACACAAATGAACTGTAAAGTCTGAGAATGCAGCTACTTGACTGAATCGATCTTTCTTAGGATAACAGAAACTCGGGAAGCTCTTCCTGCTACTCCACACATTTGTGTGGGGCCTCAGCAAGTTAATTACCTTCTTTGTGTGCTTAATCCTCTTAGCGCACAGCCCTCATCACTTCTGTGTGCGATGCCGTTCTGTGAGGATGAATGTTTCTCTTTATCCTCTGTACGGAGAAATGAAAAAAGAAAGAATTAAATAATAGAACAAGAAGCCTAAGTTTTGCCTCAAGCTAAGAAATATGGGTTCAATAGCGGGAGCATTGTGTCTGCTCAGTCCTTTAATATATTTCTGAGCATAATTTTAATTTTTAAATGGGATGATTAGAAGTCAATATTCAAATTGTTTGCTTTTTAATTATTTTCCACATCTATTCAAACCAACAAACTTGAAAATAGCACCATCTGTGCCATTAATGGCTACTTAATGTGAGCATAACATGAATTTCAGAATGACCAATAGGAGCGTAAATGTCTCTTCAAAATATTTCGTATTAATACAATCAAAGAACATTTGTGGAGCACCGAGAGAGATGAATCAGACACAGGCTTTACTAAAGGTCTCGTGAAGAAGTCAGAAAAATATACAACTAAAGCACATTAACAATTGTTTGTTGAATGCTGCTATGTTCCTTGTGGTGTTTTAGAGATTGAGGATAGAGCTGTGAATGACACATAAACACCCAAAAATTTCCACTTTTTTCTTTCTTGTTTTTTTTTAAGACAGAGTCTTATTCTGTTGTCCCGGGATTAAGTGCCTTAGCACCATCAAAGCTCACAGCAACTGTGCTTTGACAAAGAGGAAAAGAAGCTGGGGACTCACACCTATAATCCCAACACTTGGGAGGCCAAGGCAGGAGGATCATTTGAGGCCAGGAGTTGGAGACTGTAGTAAACTGTGATGATGCCACTGTACTTTAGCCTGAATGACAGAACAAGATCCTGTCAAGGACAGAAGGAAGGGGGGAAGAAGGGATGGGACAAAAGAAGGGACTGAGGGGAAAAAATAGTTCATAGCAACTTCTAACTCTTGAGCTCAAGTGATTCTCATGCCTCAGCTTCCCAAGTAGCTGGAACTACAGGCACCCGCCACAACACCCAGCTAGTTTTCTCTATTTTATTAGAGATGGAGGTCTCACTCTTGCTCAGGCTAGTCTCAGACTCCTGAACTCCTGAGTTCAAGTGATCCTCCTGCCTTGGCCTCCCAGAGTGCCAGGATTACAGGTGTGAGCCTCAGCACCCAGCCAGAAATTTCCACTTTCCTGGAGTGGGGGCAGACAGATGGTAAATAAATAGTCAAATCATGCACATGATGTGGCACACGGTGATGAGAGGTATGGAGGAAATAACAGGGCCTAGGGAGTGTCATTGATGAAGTCACACTTTAGCAAAGTCCTGATAAAAATGAGAGTGTAGCCTGCAGATATTTGCATAAAGAACATTTCAGGGGAAGGCAACTGTAAGGAGGCCACCAGGGCTTGAGTGACCAAGGTAGAGACTGCTAACAGGCAAAATGAGAAAGGGAGGGGGCCCAGATCATGCAGGTCCTCGTGAGCGTCGTAAGGACTTTGGCTTTCACTCTGGGGAAGCTGGAAAACCCACTAAAGACTTGAACAAAAGAGTGAGATGACCTGAGCGTAGCACAGGTACCCAAGTTAGGAGGACATGAATAAGCCACAGCAAAGATGACAGAAATCTGGACCAGAATGGACCCGTAGAGGGGGCGATGGGAGGTGGTCAAATTCTCTAAATATGTTGAGGGGAAAGCTGGAAATATGTGGATAGATTGGAGGTAGGTTGTGAGTAAGAATTTGAGTCAGAGTAACAATATCTGTAATGACAAACTGAGTTGATACATTTATATTACAGTTTAGACCATGTAACTTCTTTGACACAAAAGTCATAGATTTATGCCAAAAAAATTGTATTTCCTGTCCAAGCTCTGTTCTGTGGTACACTCCAAACCATTTGCTGGGATCCCTGTAATCTTCAATCAGAAAAAGTACAAGAGAACCTTGTTTTATAATGATTATCAGGGTTCCATATTCTCCCCACCAAAGACCCCACCAGATCTTTTGGATCAGTTTAAGGTACCAGGTCACATATAGGAGAACCTCCATGGCTGGCCACCTCCCTGTATTGACCACCTCCTTAAGCTGACCTAATTTTCATAGAGTGGACATGCGTCATGTGTACTCAACAGGAGTGCCTTACGTGACCACTTCTGGGTGTTGACTTGTTACAGTCCCTTGGGTGATCGACTTTCCTAGGTCCTACTGTATTTGTAAATGAATTCAGTGGAGGGTCATCCCCATCAGTTACATTTCATAAAGGTAACATAAATGTTTGCATCATTCAAATGGTACAAAGTCCTTGCTGTTTTCTAGTGAGCCTGGGGAAGGCAATTGACAGACCCTTCCATGTAAGAAACCTTGTCTAACCATCCAAGCATTACTGAGGCCTCACTGACTGTTTCATGGCTGCAGCAGCTGTTCAAGGTGTTCCTTCTGGTGGTCAGCAAATTCATCTGGGCTTACATTCTCAGGTGGGGCTCTGTATGCACCGGGTGGCTGGAGATGACAGAGGCAAAGAAAGTGAGGCAGAAAGTGACCCTCATTCCTAATGTTCCTGAATGTCACCCAGTATCGCCTTTCTAAATGTTCAAAAATCATCACCAACTTGACTAGTTCTTTAAGCAATGGACCCTGGGACACATCTCTTGTGTCATGATACATTTAAGAAATACTCTCTGAGTACCTAAATTGATACTTAATATCCTGGGGCTGCACTTTCAGTGGTGAACAAGGATATCTAACATTTTATTTCATTACCGTGGTACTTTGGACATTATGTCCAAAGAGACAAACAACAAACAGGGCATATGCTAATTAAATAATTTCAAAAGTGATAAAATCTGTGAAAGAAATAAAATAAGACGATGTGATAGAGTTGCTTTCGGGGGCGGTAGGGTGCAGGTGGAGAGAAGAATGAGAAGAAACCTGTGTCTGAACTTGTAACATTCCCATAAAGTCCAGGGGGCATAAACCTGGTGTTAGGTATTGTCCTGAGAGGAAAATATAAGATGAAAAAATTTACGATTAGGTACCATGGGACCTAATTCCCAATGAGGAAGCCAGACTTAACAAGCACGTATCAGTAACCACAATTCATGAAAGTGTTATAAGAAAGGGATAAACAAAGTGCTGACGTTGTACAGAAAGGGGAGGATAGTTTTTATAAAGTATCTGGAGTGATTTGGGAGATGGTTGTGGGAATGAGAGTAGTGGCTCAGAGTCCTCAAGTCCTGTGAGTCAGCCATTGTGCTAATAGAATTTAAAGGAGCTCGCCCACTTAATCCTGCCAACCCTGAATGGTACATACTATTAATCACCCCCGTTTCACAATAAGTAAAGGAGCTGGGATTTTAGCCCAGCTATGCATGGACCCCTGCAGATCTGAGTACCGAAATAAGGTAATTGGTTTGTTAGCTGGGTTCTTCTCTTTTCCAACTCACTATTTTGGTGTTATATATCAACTTAACAGCTCCAGCCATGTCATTTTTATTCATGATGTCATTCTCAAAGCTTAGGCATGTAATAAAAACATTTACAACTATAAGAGAAATCTTATAGCTTATCAATCCTAAGGATTAATGTACAGGTTTGGTTGTTTGTGTGTTTGTTTTTTGAGACAGAGCCTCAAGCTGTCCCCCTGGGTAGAGTGCCATGGCATTTCAGCGCAACCTCCAACTCCTGGGCTCAATCAAGTCTCCTGCCTCAGCCTCCCAAGTAGCTGGGACCACAGGTGCCCGCCACAATGCCCGGCTATTTTTTTTTTTTTTTGGCTGCAGCCATTATTGTTGTTTGGCGGGTCCAGGCTGGATTCGAACCCACCACCTTAGGTGTATGTGGCTGGCATCTTAGCTGCTTGAGCCACAGGCACCGAGACGAATGTACAGGTTTTAAAAACAATGTTTATTACATATATTTTGATATACTATAATTTTATTTATTTATTTCATCTGAAATTCATATCATAAAGTAAATGCATATGTATGGATAAAAAGGAAACATTAATCCACTTTAAAATTCTTCTTAGACCATTAGGCTAAGAACAGCAAATCTATAAACCCACAGAATCAACAAAGGACCCAGGTTATGCTAATGCATGGAATTGGGGATTCTTACTAGAAATTTGATGTGTGAGTTCTAGATCTGTGGAAATGCTTTCTTGGGAAAACAAGATGATAGATAATTGGTATTTAGAAGGAAACAAAAAAAATAACTTTTTTTCTCTTTTCTTTTGTCTTTTATGAAACAGCAATATTTTTGTGACTCTGGAAATGTAAGAATGTCACATGTGAATTTATTTGTTATTTTCTGCCTGTGATAGAGGACAAATAATCCTAAAAGTTATATTCTGCTATAGTTTAGGTAGTGAAGCTGAGTTAAAGAAAAGACAGTACCGCCTATAGCTCAACCGGCTACGGCGCCAGCCACGTACACCTAAGGTGGTGGGTTCGAATCCCCAGCCCAGGCCCACCAAACAACAATGATGGCTGCAACCAAAAAATGGCCAGGCGTTGGTGGCGGGCGCCTGTGGTCCCAGCTACTTGGGAAGTCGAGGCAGGAGACTCGCTTGAGCCCAGGAGTTGGAGGTTGCTGTGAGCTGTAATGCCACGGCACTCTACCC
>CAUYTI010042262.1:0-30652 GCA_963575145.1 Galago senegalensis
CCTCATGGAGCATTCCCTCCACACCGCCTAGTCACTCATGGAGCCTTCCCTCCACACCGCCTAGTGCCCCACGGAGCCTTCCCTCCACACCGCCTAGTGCCTCATGGAGCCTTCCCTCCACCCCGCCTAGTCCCTCATGGAGCCTTCCCTTCACACCGCCTAGTGCCCCACGGAGCCTTCCCTCCACACCGCCTAGTGCCCCATGGAGCCTTCCCTTCACACCGCCTAGTGCCCCACGGAGCCTTCCCTCCACACCGCCTAGTGCCCCACGGAGCCTTCCCTCCACACCGCCAAGAGCCCCCGGGAGCCTTCCCGCCACCCCCCCAGGATGGTACCCTCTTTCCCTACACGCCGCTCTTCCGATCTTGGAGGGAAGGCTCCGTGAGGGACTAGGCGGTGTGGAGGGAAGGCTCCGTGAGGGACTAGGCGGTGTGAAGGGAAGGCTCCATGGGGCACTAGGCGGTGTGGAGGGAAGGCTCCATGAGGGACTAGGCGGTGTGGAGGGAAGGCTCCGTGAGGGACTAGGCGGTGTGGAGGGAAGGCTCCGTGAGGGACTAGGCGGTGTGGAGGGAAGGCTCCGTGAGGGACTAGGCGGTGTGGAGGGAAGGCTCCATGGGGCACTAGGCGGTGTGGAGGGAAGGCTCTGTGAGGGACTAGGGGGTGTGGAGGGAAGGCTCTTTGAGGGACTAGACATGGTGGAAGGAAGGCTCTGTGATGCATGTAAGTTCATTCAGCTCAAAGGACTATTCTCAACTAATTTCATTTTTGCTCTATTATTTTTATGAGTGCATAAAAAATGAGGAGATACCTTTGAATATGTTAAGCTTATTAGATAATATTTTCTGAAATAGTGTTAGCATGTAAATGTCATTATATAATTCAAATAAAAGATCAGGTAAATTTCAATAAATGATAATTTTATCTTTTCTATTAATGTAAATAAAGAAATACTTTCAAAGGTCATTGTGGTAGAAGTACGCTGATTTATTGATAGAGCTACTATGTCTTAGAAAGTCAGGTAAATATTATAGATAAAATAAGATGTTTTTTGCTGTAATTATGAAATCATAAATTTGGGGGGAGCTCAATCTTATAGGTAAAATAATGTTTTTATTAAATGAATAAGACTATGAAGCGAAAATTTACCTAGAATTGGTTTATCTGCCCATGTAGTTCAGAACTGCATTCACATAAGTTCCAAGAATCTATCATAAGAATTAATGTGTTATAACATAAATATTGTATATGTGCAGAATTATGATAATTAATATACAAGATGTTTGTTACAAAGCCAATTTAAAAAAATATATCGGTGTGGCAATACAATTTCTCTTTTGCTATTTATCCTTAAATACATTTTTAAATTCTTTTGCTTTTGCAAAAAAACTTTGTAAATTCAAATTAAATATCCCAAATCGTACGTTGCATTGCTTTGTAAATTAGTTCTTTAAAAATGTGATATTACAATGTTAGATCCTTGTCATTATACATTAGCTCAAAGCTCAAAGTACAATAATATGAGTGAAACCTGACATGAACTGCGCACATTTGATAATGATGTGCTAATCTTGGTTCATAACAGATATGCTGCTCTGGAATGGTACAGTTACAGAATGGAGAGGGGAGTATATGGGCTTCCTGTGTGCACTCTGTTTAATTTTGCCATGAATTTAAAAATTCTCCTTAAAAGCTTATTTAAAATAAAAAAAGGCCTGGCATGGTGGCTCACCCTTGTAATCCTAACACTCCAGGAAGCCAAGGCCGGTGGATTGCTTGAGGTCAGGAGTTCGAGAGCAGCCTGAGCAAGAGTAAGAACCTGTCTACTAAAAATAGCAAAACTAGTAGGGTGCAGTGGTGGGCACCTTTAGTCCCAGCTTCTCGGGAGGATTGCTTGAGCCCAAGAGTTTGAGGTTGCTGTGAACTGTGAAGATACCATAGCACTCTACCCAAGGTGATGGAGTAAGACTCTATCTACATAAATGAATGAATAAATAAATAAATTCAGGGAAAAAATACATAAAAACAAAGTCAATGGAGGATTTGGAAGAATCAACTGATAATATTTCAAGTGAGTAATGTTTTAAGCTTCAAATTTTGGAAAATCCAAACTTTTAAGAACAAGTTTGTACTGATGTTTATAATCAGATCCCATATTTAATAGGGTGAATTTATATTAGATATTGAAACTGAATGAAATTTATGAGGTTTACAAATTTGTAGCAAATAACTTTGTTGAAACATTCAAATGCATCTCAAAATAGAGATAATTCATTTGATGATTTTTGTTTTGTAAGAATATTTACAAATATTCAAAGAAAAATACTTGATAAAGTCAGAAAAAATAATACATGTGAAGTATTTGGATGTATTGAAACATTTCTGTATAAAAAATATAGATATCCTCTATTTAGTGATGTTTTCTCTGAGTTTATGAAGTGTTGCAACTTCTATAAAGAGTATTTCTCATTTTGAAAGTACTGTGATCCATAGTGAAAAGTCAATTGAAGGTGTCAAGATTTTTAAATTATTATTAACTTTGAATAGATTCAAGGAGATTTTCTCTTAAAAAATTATTGGACAATGCTTTTTCCTGAAATACATCAATTATATAATATTAGACCAGATGTGGTTAAGGAAATTAGAGTATGTAGAATATTTACTAAAATTATTTTGCTTATTTTAATTATCAATATTCAAATAGTGATCAAAGACTTTTTAAAAGTTGCTTTATTAGAAGTAGATATATATTTTCAGAAAGAATATTGGTTTTGAAAATAATTTTTGATTTAGAATTAAATATGTATTTTAAAAATTATACATATAATTGCAAATATTTTCAGGATTTTCTGTTATTCATAAAACATCCTGATTAGAACAGTAAATTACATGGAAGCTGCAGGTGCTCCCCCTCCCTCCACTCTCAGCTGCCTCTTTTTGCTTCTGCCTGGGAGACCAGCATTCCCAGTAAAGAAACAGGCCAGAGGGAAAAAGCCCAAGATCTGCATCCCTCTATCTGAACTATGACATGAGAGCTGGCCCTTATTTTCCTAGTGACTTTAGTCAATCTATCCTACACACACAAAATAAAATTTTCCAAGAATCTGTTTAGTGTCTTATGATCATGGAATTAAATCATTGGGAAAGATTAAATTCTGTGGACATACAATGGGAAAACGCTTATTATGCACTGTGACTGTAATCACTAAATTACTTTCATTTCATATTTGAAAGAAGATTCTGAGTATAACCCACCCAAATGGTAAGATGGGGGGAATCTATGAGATTACATCCACATTTCCAATAGGCAAATATTTCTTTATAATTTAAGAAAAGATACATCTAATACCTAACTCTGGTAAATACATATGCACATATGCAAATGTTATATGCCTTATTTTATATTGAAAATAAGTGAGAAAATCCTTAATGATATATAATCAAAGTATTTAATTTCTAAAAACAATTACAATTGCAACTAAGCTGGTTTTATCCAGGCAAACTAAAATATAATTCATCTATGTTATCATCCCAAATATAATAATATTATATACCAATCGGCTCTGTACCTGTGGCTCAAGTGGCTAAGGCACCAGCCACATACACCAAAGCTGGTGGATTCGAATCCAGCCTGGGCCTGCCAAACAACAGCAACCAAAAAATAGCCAGGGGTTGTGGCAGGCACCTGTAGTCCCAGCTACTTGGGAGGCTGAGGCAAGAGACTTGCTTAAACCCAGAAGTTTGAGGTTGCTGTGAGCTGTGATGCCACAGAACTGTACCCAGGGTGATAGCTTGTGGCTCTGTCTAAATATATATATATAATGTACCAATCACATTAACAGATAAAAACAATACATATTATATACACATATAAGATGTCCCAAATTCGGCACTAATTTTGATTATTTAAAAATAACTCTTAAAAAACCAAGAATAGGATAAATAATGCAAAATGTATATATTTAACCAAAATGCATTATAATTAAGAGCAAATCACTAGAATCATTCCCTTCAGAGACTGAAGAGAACAAGGAATGTGATTATTATTCTTTAATTTATTTAATAAATTACATTAGGGAAAATCTGATATGAACTGGAAAGGAGAAGTAGTTATTGAATATAAGGAAACAAAGTTTTCTGTAATTGCAGATGTGAGATTACATAAATAGAAAATAAAATGAATACATTTAATAATTTGAATTATCAAGAAACTTTTATGAATTAGTAATGTTACTGATACACATAAGTAAAGAAGAAATAAAATAGCTTACACATCTGAAAGTATATTACAACTCACCGAAACTATACGTGTGTGCCTCCCCACACAGACTCATACCCACATACACTGGAATCAAAATAACAGTCAGTTAATAAGTGTCCCTAGAAGTGATAAGAACAAAAAGCAGGAGATGATGTTCCATTGTCAGCAAAGCTTCCCTGAGGCCGGCGTTTACAGACCAGCAGCGTCAGTTGCCCCCTTCCCACTTCCTCCTGTAACAGGACAGCTACTTTCCATATGCAGTGAAGTCCTTCCCTTTTCTCCCTTTGGACTCACCATTCTCCCCCTACTGTCCAGGCCTCACTTTTGATCTCCATGCTCAGCATCTCACACAGGAATAAGAAAGTCAGCTGAATTGTTGACAGAGACTTTGTAGATTCACCCATCTCCACCTCAACAGTCTTAAAGAAAGTGTTTTTGGTTTTGTTTGTTTTTTGTTCCTTCTTGAGACATCATGAGCCAAAGACAGAAGTAACAGAACATAAGGGACATAAAAGAAACCACAAAGCAGCAGCAGCAGGACAGGTGAAACGTAAGAGAGGCTTTCCCTGTTGTCGGAAATGTGAAAGTTCACGGAGCCAGAGAGAGGATATGGGTGCCACATTTTAGATGCTCTCCAGCATCTGAGTCAGGTTCCATGCCCAGCCTCGGGGGTCTGAGTGTGAGAGAGTGACATGGGCAACGTGAAAGTTGTCCTGACAGACATCATCAAAAGGCTTTGCTATCTTACTCAAAAGAGGCTGGGCGTGGGCATCCTGCCTGTGCGAGTGGGCTTGCAGACTGCCTGGCCATGGGGTACAGTTAATATTGGGTTGGGGAGTGTTCTTTGCAAATGCAGTGAAGGGCAACCCCCAAGAGGGCTGCTGACTGAATGTGATTGAGAGAAAATCCAAACCACCAAAAGGAGGGCTGCTGGGGTGTGATCAATGCTCAGAAAACAACCAGGGTTTGAGACTGAGGAGTGACAGATAGAAGGGGCTCAGAGTCCCTAACCACATGAACGTAGCTGGGCTCTTTGTCTCCTCCAAATCCCACAGTGCTGGAGGCAGGCCCTCAGAGGAGGTCCTGGGGTCATGGGAACAGGTCCCCCAGGGGTGGCTTGGCTCCTTCTCTGTGGCATGAGTTCTCCTTCTACTGCTTCATGCCAGAGCTTGTTTAAAAGAGCCAGCACCAGGCTTCTTGTACAGCCCACAGAACTGTGAGCCAAACAAACCTCTCTTCTGTATAAATTACCCAGATTCAGGAATTCCTTCATAGAAACACTCAAAGGACTAACACCCCACGGGACTGGAAGCAGGGGGAGGGACGTGAGGTGACGGTAGTATTTGCCACCATAAGATAGTCTGCAGCTCAGCAGAGGCCGTCAGGAACCCAAGAGCCCTACACTCAGACACCCCAGCACTGACTCCAGGAGAACTGCATATTTGCCAAAGAAGTTGAATTACCTCCGAGGAGAAAGAGAAGCAAGAAGATTAAACCTAACTCAATATTTCTCAAAAACAAAGGAACAGATCTGTGAAGTGTGATGGTATTTTTGTGGGGATTGAGTTGAATCTAAATCATGTCGGGTGATCTGGACACATAACAATGTTGATTCTGCAGCTCCAGAACAACGATACATTTTTTACATGTGTTTGTGTCATTTGTGATTTCTTTTCTCAATGCTTTGAAGTTCTCTTTATAGATCTTTGGCCTCCTTGGGTAGGTATATTCCCAGGCATATTACTTTCCTTGTAGCTATCATGAACGGTACTGAGGCTTTGATTTCACTTTCAGGTTGACTGATGGTGGGACTGAAGCTAGTAGCCCCTCTAAGGAAAACAGTACAGAGATCCTTCAAAGAAGCGAAATGAAACCTACCATCAATTCAGCAATCCCACCACTGGGTATTGACCCAAAGGAAAATCAGTCATTTTATGAAAAAGATGCCTGCACTCAGGCTCGATGCCCATAGCTCAGTGAGTAGGGCACCGGCCTACATACCAAAGCTGGTGGGTTTGAGCCCAGCCTGGGCCTGCTAAACAACAATGACAACTGCAACCAAAAAATAGTCGTACATTGTGGCAGGCATCTATAGTCCTAGCTACTTGGGAGGCTGAGGCAAGAGAGTCTCCTAAGCCAGGAGTTTGAGGTTGCTGTGAGCTGTGATGTCATGGTGCTCTACCAAGGGTGACATAGTGAGACTCTGTCTCCAAAAAAAGAGAAATCTGCACTCAAACATTTATTGTAGCACAATTCACAATTTCAGAGATGTGGAATCAACTTAAGCATCCATCGATTCATTTGATGGATTAATAAAATATAGTACCTGTGTCCCTTGGAAGACTACTCAGCCATAAAGGGGATGAATTAGAGTATTTAATGCATATTCTGTTGGAACTGGAGACCATTATCCTAAAGGAAGTATCTAAAGAATGGAAAACAAACACCGCATGTAGTTGCTATTAAATTGGAACTAACTGATGAGCTCGCATGTGCACAGAGGGCAGTGAAAGTCATGGGAAATTAAGCCTAGGTGAAAACCCACCTGATGGTGCAAGGAACACCATCTGCACTGAGCACGCTCACAGCCTGACTCACCCCTTACAGAGTCAACCCACGGAACCAGAAACATTTGTGTCTCCTTAATATTTCAAAATAAAAACAACTTAGTTACAAAATAGAAATGAATACTATTCACTTGAATTTGTGTGATCTTTTTTTTTGTCTAGCAGTATAAAAAGGAGTTTGTGAGTCCCACTAGCAAAATTAAGCGAAACTTTTATTTCATTAAGTTCAAAATTCTTATACATCAGATTGATAACTCTGAGCTTAATGTCAAATTTTAAAGTGTTTAAAGTTTTGTGAGACACTAAAATGATACACAGAAAAAGTCTTGAAACTTTGCAAAATTTCATTCCTTAAATCATAGCAAAATAGAGTTTTAGAGATTTATCTATAAGAAAGTTCATTGCAGCATTGATTATATTAGAGAAAAATACTAATTATTCAATTAGCTTTGGAGAATAAATAAAAGCCTTGTCTTATGAAAATATTTAATGAAATGAAGATGCTAGTAACACAATGTTCAGTAAAATGTAAGCAGAATATAAGAAAGTTGAGGAAACTATTGCACTGTATACTTTCAGCATGGTCAAATAATTATGATGTATTAAAATTTTACAAATATATTCTATTTACTCATCATATGATTTTTTTCAAAAATAATAGACATGTGACATAGATTCTCAAAGCCGTGTCATCACTTTTGTATAAAAACACTCTAAATTCCGTGATTCTATATTCTGCATTTAAAACACATTTCCGAAGTTGCTTGTTTTAAGGAAACACTTTAGTACAAATTTGCCAAATCCCAGCTAAATTTCCAGATCTCCTGGTGGCTTTCCATAGTTGCAGCTCATATTTCTCTCCCCTTTCTCTCTTTCACAGGGCATACTTTATCTATGTTACTCATTCTGGCACCACACCATATACCTCAAACGGCAATGGATTCATATCCCAATAAATGTGTGTAAGTTGAAAATATTGTCCGTCAATGTATTTAACACACTTAGACTACTTTAACATGCTTGGAACAGTTGCATTAACCTATAATTGAGAAAAGAAAACTCAAAACTCAAAGTGCAGTTCCTAGTAAATGTGTATCGCTTTTTCTTTGTTGTAAAGTCAAAAATTTGCAAGTCAAGCTATCAGATGTCAGGGAGCATTTGTATACATTGGCTTGCCCTGTCACTTCTCTCAACCAGACATGAACAGCTCTCTCCCCTCTGAGCTGCCTTCATGGCAGAGCGGATGAAGTCTGGAGAGGGTGATGCTGCACGTGGCCGCTCCTCTAGCCCTGAACTCTGTCCATGGCATTTTGGGTGAGACTGTAAATACTTCATGCTAAGATTTTATTTTTGTTTTATTGGCTGTTACTTTCTACCTGCCTCAATTTCTGTAAACTGCTGGGTCAGAAATCCTAAAAATGTCTTACATTGACAGCAGATGAATGTCATACAGAATTAATTTTATTTTTCAGTAAACCCACAAAGAGCTCCCCCTGGCAGATTGGAAGTTCCGTGTCAGAGGAGACTCTGGCCACTAGTTAAGGAATCCACCATTTGGCAGTTCATTCCCAGAGGTGTTTGCTGTTTTGATTAGGAAGATTTTCCTTATAGACTTAATAAAGGTATACCCCTTTAGAAACAAAATATTATTAGTGAACAATAAAATTATCTATAATTTACCTGGAAATACATCTATTTATCCATAGAAGAGTCCAATGTTATCTCTCCTCCTACAGATGCTGGAGAGTAGGTTTAAAAAGATTACCCTTCCCTTCTTAGTCCTTTAATGTCTATTTGAAAAAACGAAAAATATCCTCTTCATTTCTTATATAGCAACACGAATAAAGAAATGAGGTGACAAGTCCTCAGTTATAGTAATTGTGAAAGGTTAGAGGTTGGGAACTGAGTTTAGAGTTTTATTTCTAAATTCCTTGTGGTCTGTGTCTCAGAGTGTGGGTCCAATTTTAAATTCCATATAAACGTGTGATGTTTGCAGTGGGCACATTGGCAGCTTCCACGGAAATGGCACGTGCAAGAGAAGGGGGTTGGGAGGAAGAGTAAAGGAGAGAAAGTCTCATTTTGTTCCCATGCCACAGAAAGGGTTCTCATAAGTACCTGAAAAGTATCCTGAAAGCTTTTCCACTGGTGAAGATATATTTGGCAAACATATTGAAAGTACCTTTTCTCTCCAAATAAATAAGTCAGTAAATTACAATTGTCCAGGTTTTCCCAAAATGCTACAGGAAAGAACATTTATCCTGGATATCCGATTTAATTACTTCAGGAGTGCTCCTTGGTGCAATATTTCATGGCCAATGCAAGTGCCCTAGAGATTCACCAACCTGCTATGAGGAAAGACGGCAAGGGCACCTTACTTTACACAGGTTTTGTGTAATACTAATAGAACTACAGCTGCGATTTGAAAAATGTAAAATCCACATGCGACAATACCAAGCAATGCTGGTTTAGAAAACACTGGAATTATAAAGATCTCCTGTGGTTTGTTGGAAAAATCTTGCTCTTGGTACATTATGAAACAATGCATATTAGAAAAATAATGTCCACATTAGTTCAAGTCACGGGAATCTTGGTAAAACTTACCAAACCAAATATTTTATTTTATCAATTTCAGTGACATATTTCTTGGGTTTCTGCAAAAGATAATTAGAGCATCCACTAGATTGTTGACACTTGGAGAGGACAAAGTATCTTTAATAATTCAAGAATGAGTGATGAAAGTATTTTAATTTTGTTTTATCTCTTTGGCTCTCTTTTATTGCACTATGAATCTCTTAGTCAGGGTCAAGACCTGGCTGCTGATTCAATTCTTTATTTCAGATATTAAATGTGTTCCAATAATCATTGAGAAAAATTAATTTTATTCTGAGTATGATTCTGAGGAAATATTCTATCTTGATCTGCTTACATTTCTCAATCATGTAGGAGCTGTTTAGACAGTGAGTAGTCGTTTTGTTAATATATGAGGATGCGATTTCTCAGCAGAATATCTCCTGAGAATTGTACTTAAGATACAGTGATTATTTTTGTCATTTTCACATAAATCAGTAAAATTCATATTTAGCATTACTGACTAGTGATATAGGCAATTAGAAAGACAAAGATTATTGGCAGCTATCTTGTGAAAATTTCCTCTGTGTCCACAGTATCCCCAGTGTGTAACTGGAAAAATATAAGCTCAGACCTCCTTAAGAATTGCCTTATAGATTCCACTGGTGGATATAATGACCTCTTTCACCTTGTCGAAAGGACAAACTTGTCAAGCTCGCAGTGGTCAATACTCTGAAGAGCATCCCTTCAGCTCAGAAGCGTGGACCAAGCGGGGACCTGGGAGCGCAGGAGCTGCGGCGTGCGGACTTGACAGAGACAAATAGTCCCAGGACTCACCAGATGAGCAAGGACGAAGGGACGCCCAGACTCTGAGGCTGAAGCCCACTTAGCTTTCTCCTGTATCACTTAATGATGTGAACAGAGACTTAATTCTTTGAAGTTCCTGATTTAAGGAGCTGAAGAGCAAAGGAAGCCTTTTGCTTGATCTGATCCTTGTTATTAAAAGAAGCAGAGGAGATAAAACACTTTCTATTTTTATCCATTGATGTATTTTGAGGTCAGTATTTTAGTCTGTTCATCTATATCTTGCCCTCTGCCCTCGTTTCAAAGTACTTATTCACTTCTGATTAGAATTTCAATTAATCTGCTGAAATATCCTTTAACTGATTACAGTTAACTCTTTACAAATTGAAAGAGACTTTATTTTATTTCAGTTGGATAGATCATTATCATTTATTATGCACTCCAATTTAATTAGAAATTCCAATTTAAAAATCTCACAAAATTTGCTGAAGTAAATTAATTTAGTTTGACATCTTTTCCAAAATAAGTAAGAAAAAAATCTGGGTCTTCTTTCTCCCAAGCATAGTCCATCCTCTGATGTCTTTCAAAAAACATTTTTGAGGGATGTCTTTCTTCTCCCTTTTTCTTTTACCACCGAGGGCTACTTTGTTCCACCAGAGTTCTAGGTAGTATTTATTAAAATGGTATTCCATATTATACAATTCCAATGACTTCCTAAAAAAGTCTGCAAATTCCCAAAGCAAGAATAGGTTGTAGGGTATTCTGTCTGATCTTCTTTCTGCCACTGAGTTTATGCTCCTGCTTATTTATTTTATTTTATGAAACTTATTTGCTGTCCAGTGCGTGATGGTTTCATTTTTAAGTATACAGACATAAACATATTATTGAATCTTCTTCCACAAATAAACCTCAGTCTCATGAGACATTTGTATGAAGTAGTTCCATTTACTGAAGGTTTTGTAAAGACTGGGAATTTCAAACAGAAACAAGATAACAGCACTGTGCTATCAGAAACCATGCTTTTTTTAAAAAAAATTATTTCTTATAGCATAATTATGTACATTAATGCAATCATTGGGTACAGTGTGCTGTTTTCATATACATTTTGAAATACTCTCATCAAACTGGTTAACATAACCTTCATGTGCTAGGTCATGGAGGAAACCATGTTTTAGAAGTTCAATATCCAAATGCCTCCTTCTTCTCATTTCCCATATAGCTCTGTCCTGTCCTCATGATACTATTCACATATGATGCACAAAAATGCCCAGATCTTTCTTCATGGAGTTTTAGCGTACCCATTTCCATGGGGCATCAACTCCTAAATGACTTATTAGGATTATTATTTAAAAATCAATGGCTTATTTTCCTAAATTAGAATAATTTCTCCCTTAATAAAAAGCAAATATTAACTATGGAGCTTTTTAAAACAATTTACCACACTGAACTCAAGCGCTCAAGGGACTCTGCTTACCAATATTAACCTAGTGATAAATGTTTCCCTTTCATTACATACTTTACATTTTATAAGTTGGGCATAAGAAAAAGTGTTATTTTGTGCTTCTTCTTCTATTATCTTTCCTTCCACTTTCAGTCAGCAGAACAGCACCAAGCTTCACTTTCAGCATTGCCGCCGAGCTCTCAGTCAGCGGTAGTGACAGCACAACTACTCAGATCCGTGGAAGGAACACAAAACTAGACTCTCACTTTCGGGGGGACTTGACCTCTGTCAGTTGTTTTTAACACAGATAATATGTTTCAAGTGTAAGCTGTGTGGGTAACTGCAGATTCTGGAAGCAAAGCTGTCTTCTTGAGATGAAGACAGTCACAGTGCAGATGGTCTGCCTTAAATGATACCTGATTCCTTCTTCACACCTCCCCATGTTTTAATTATGCTGTTGTTTCCCAAAATGTACCAGGCTTTTCGTGAGCACCTGACTTCTGCTACTGCAGCTGACACTCTTCCCATCACAGGTAGCATGTCACAGAGCAGTGACTCCTGAGAAACACCCTACGGGATGGGGACTGAAGCTCAGCAAACTCAGCAGTACTTCTGTATCATAATACTAGCTGTGGTTTCACGAATAGCCAGCTATTCAATCTTGGAGCTGATAGCTCAGATGTCACCGTGTGTGCCAACCAGTTGGAATAAAAGTTATTGTGGTAATAGCTTCCGTTTCTTCAGTTAATCTTCACCTTTGAGTTTAAATGTTCTAAAGTTGGTGATTGTAGTTTTTTAAATTGAATTCTACTGTCTAGATTAACAGAGTGATACTAAGGAAATTACTTAGTTTCCAGGAGTCTCTGTTTCCTCATCTATAAAACCAAATTCATAAAGGAGGTTTCAAGGACTTTTTTATGTGAAATCACAGCACACATACAAAGCACAAATGATACGCAAATGCCCCCCCCCAAACAGGTTAGTTACATGCATTAGTAAATCCAGACAATGTGAGGGAGTAGGGATTTAAGAAACTTGGAGGCTTGTGATACACAAAGGGACTTACACATAAAATTTTTCTTAGCTATACAAATCATTAAAGAAAAAAATGTGGCCAAAAATTCCTTGCTACTTACAAAAAATATTTAGAATGCAGGAGGTTCAAAAATGTTAGTTCTCTTTTTGATTTCCATTGTCCTCTACCTCCTACCCTCACACTGTGGTGACTCCAGTCTTGTAAGTGGTAAATATATATATATGTGTATGTGTGTGTGTGTGTGTGAAAATAAAGATAGCTCAAGCATTGTCATGTCTGGAGACACATAATCAACAGCAATAATGGAAATATAAACCAATGTTTCCACAAATAATCACCAAATGATTTATTTGTTGGGGTGATCAGTGAAGGTTTCAAAAAGGAGCTATAATTGGAGCTAAAATAAAGTAGCAGATGGAAAAAAGGAGTCAAGGAGATCCCAAATTAGAGGAACCATTTGTGCAAAAGTAAAAAGACAGAAGGTGACCAACCTTAGAGTCCTATACAACTAATTAGACAACCATCACCTTCTCTAGGGTCAATGAAAACTACATAAACGCTTACCTGGAATCTTTAATTATTCTGCAATACTTTGAACTTCTAATGCTTTTCCCAAAACTTTATTGTGAGGGTCTAAGATAATTGAAAGGATGTTTCATTATATTATATAATACATTTAAAAACCCTCAAATTCAGCATATTTTAATGAATTTTAACAACATATTAATACAGGAAAATTCTTTGGGGGCAATCTGTAATTACTATTGGTGCTCCTTATTGCCTCACCCACGCAGAGGGCACCAGCACGCAATGCGAGCTTTATTCTTTGACTTTCTAATGATTCACTGCTTTGTGTCGTGATCTTAGATCATATTACCTCAGATGTGCACTATTATAATCTCCTGTTACTCACAGTCTCTCCTCCTCCTTCAACCTACCCTCAATTAATCCTTCTAAAATTAAATTTTATTTTTTTCTACTCAACAACATTTAGTGATACCCTGTTGCCTACCAAATAATGCAAAACTGTACTTATAAAATAAATAATGATTACTCACCTTGGTTCAAACTATCAATGTAAGTGTTGTGTGACAGAATAAAATAAAAATGAATACGATATTAGCAGAGCACAGAAGAATGTTGATTCATAGTTCACATCATCTTCTCCCTGTGTAGCTCAAATCATGTGAACTATGATTTAAATCCTAATCCATAGTCACTTCTGTATGACGTTAGAAGCTACCTAGCATCTTCCAATCTTGCTTTACACAACTAATCAATCATGTTTAAAAAAGTTGATATGGGGCGCCTGTGGTCCCAGCTACTTGGGAGGCAGAGGCAAGAGACTCGCTAGAGCCCAGGAGTTGGAGGTTGCTGTGAGCTGTAATGCCACGGCACTCTACCCAGGGGGACAGCTTGAGGCTCTGTCTCAAAAAAAAAAAAAGACTGCGGGTGACTTTAAGTGTTGTCCAGGGTCTGGGAATGAGCTGCTGGCTGGAACGGAGTTATCATTGTTCAGCTGTGGGCCGCTCACAGCCATTGTTAGTGAGCTTCCCTGCAAGCTATGCCCTCAGGGTCACAGAGTGAGACCAGGGCTGGGAGACCATGGGTGAGTGATCTAGTAATTGAACAAAGGCCAGGGCTAAGATGGAGGGGAAGAGTGGAGCTTTCAGTGTTTGGCAGTGGGAGAGCAGCCTTGCAGCCTCAGCCCTCAGGGGCATAGAGTGAGGCCCATTTTGGTGCACCTGATAAGCAGGCAGCCACTTCCAGAAATATCTCCACAACATGTGCTTCCCTAGGACAGCGTCTGCTTAGTCAAGGTTAACAGTTTAAAGTGTCTTTGAAGTGGGCTGAGGAGAGACTCAGACTCTCAACCCTGTGGGGTTTGAAGGCAAAGAAGCCAAGAGGCCTCCAGTCTCCATCCTATACAGCTGTGTCAGCATTGTGATTAGCATCTCATACCCCAGAAGATCACTGGTTGCCCAGGCAATATTCAGCTAGATATATATACTGCTTTGTTTTCAGTTTTGGTTGTTTTTTTGTTTGTTTGTTTTTCATGTGTTTGTTTGTTTAATTTTAACTTCCCCTCCCTAGATTTTTCTTCTCTATTTTTTTCCTTCACTTTTCTAGTGTAAAAATAATTTTCCATTGTTGCCTTCTTTAATAATAAGAACTTCATTTCTGCTCATGTTTCTGCTCTTGTTACTTGGTTAGCACCCGCCCCAATTTTACCCTGTAAGATTTTCTGTTTGTTGGTTTTGGTTTGATTGATAGTATTTTTGTTTTTCTTCTCTAGCTGATGAAGGTAGGGTACCAAGTCTGCTCAGTCTGGCAAAGAGCTGCTGACCTCAAGGGAACCACCCATACCAGTACCCCAAGGGGTTGGGGGGTTTTAAGGTGTGGGTCAAGGTACCCTGCTCTATACCTTCATTATTTTTGTCTCCCTGTTTCTGTGCCTCACTTCTGTTTGTCAATATTCCCTTTTACTAATCTCCTCTCCTTTCTCTTTTTTCTTTTTTAAATCTTTTTTCTTCTCTTGCAATTCAATATTCTCATATTTTTAGTCTGGTACCAAAAGGATTAATCAAAACCTTAGGTCAGAGGCACAGTAACTTAAAGAGCAAGAGGAAGAGAAAGGAAAATTAGAGCAAGGAAACAGATAAAAGAAAACACTCATGAGGAAGAAATAGCAGAAAAATCCTGGCAACATGAAAAACCAGACCACATCTACCCCCCACCCCACCCCCAAGGGACCATTAGGTAGCTACTACAGAGGATTCCACCCATGAAGAAATGTTACAAATTACAGAAGGAGAATTTAAAATACAGACCATGAAAACAATAAAGGAAACTGCTTAGAAAGTAGAAAATAACCAAAAGGAAATCCAAAAACAATGAAATAAGAGATGAATGATATGCAGAATATGGAAAGGATATAGAAGAGCTGAAAGAATTGAAGCAGTCAATTTGGGATCTTAAAGATGGAATAGAAAGTATCAATAACAGATTAGACCATGCAGAAGAAAGACTCACAGAGATAGAGGACAATACTCTTAAGATAACTCAGACAGTTACAGATGCAGAAGAAACAGAGAGAGAAAGCAGAACGTTCACTGACAGAATTCTGAGACTTCATGAAGCATTCAAACATACAAGTTACAGGTTTCTCAGAAGGGGAAGAAGAATGCCCCAGAGGAATGGAAGCCGTACTAGAGAATATTATGAATGAAAAATTTACAAATATCACCAAAGATTCCGAATTACTGCTTTACAGAGGGATATCGAAACCCAGGTCACCTCAACTCAAATAGAGCTTCTCCAAGACACACTGTGATTAACCTGTCCAAAGTCAAGACAAAAGAAAGATTCTGCAAGCTGCCAAGAGTAAGTGCCAATTGACTTACAGGGGCACTCTATCAGGGTGACTGCAGACTACTCCAATGAAACTTATCAAGCCAGAAGATAATGGTCAGCTACCTTTAATCTATTTTTTAAAAAAATTTCCAGCCCAGAATTCTATCTCCTGATAAGTTAAGCTTTAAAATTGATGGAGAAATCAAATGTTTTACTGATATGCAAACACTAAGGAAATCTGACACAAGAACAGCTCTACAGGAAATACTTTGACCTGTTCTACACACTGACCATCACAATATAGTACTAGCAAGGTAAGCACCCAGGAATTAAAGGACAGAACCCAGCTTCCACAATGATGTAAAAAATATAACTAAGCAATAGACTTTCACAAAATAAGATTAATAGAATGCTACCACACTTATGAATTATCTCAATAAATGTTAATGGCTTGAATTCCCCCATGGAAGAGGCATAGACCAGCTGATGAGATAAATTAAAAAAAAAAAAAAGCCATCCTTGTTCTGTCTGCAGGAAACACACCTAGCCTCAAAAGACAAATTAAAACTCAGAGTAAAAGGTTAAAAGATAATTTTTCAGGCGAACAGAATTCAGAAGAAAAGAAGGGTTGCAATTTTATTTTCAGATACAAGTGGATTTAAAGCTTCTAAAGTCAAAAACGACAACTATGGACATTTCATGTTCATCAAGGGAAAAATACAAGAAGACATTTCAAGTATAAATATTTATGCACCCAACTTAAATGCTCCCAGATTCCTGAAACAGACCTTAATTGGTCTGAACAATATGATATCCTATAACACCATAATAACAGGGAGTTTAACACTCCTCTTACAGAGCCAGATAGATCCTCTAAACAAAAATTAAGCAAAGATATAAGGGACTTAAATGAGACACTAGAACAACTATGCTTGATACACACATATAGAACACTGCATCAAAAAGATAAAGAACATACATTCTTTTCATTGGCCCATGGAACATTCTCTAAAATTGATCCTATCCTAGGACACAAGACAAACCTCAACAGAATCAAAAGAATTGAAATTTTACCTTGTATCTTCTCAGATCACCAGGCAGGAAAGATGAAACTCATCTCCAACAAAACTTTCAACCCCACACAAAGGCATGGAAATTAAACAACCTTATGCTGAATGACAGTTGGATGCAGGAAGAAATAAAAGAGGTAATCAGCAACATCCTTGAGCATAACAACAATGAAGACTCAAGCTACCAAAACCTGTGGGATACTTCAAAAGCAGTCTTGAGAGGAAAAATTATCACTTTAGATGCCTACATCCAAAAACCAGAAAGAGAACTCAACAACAAACTCACAAGCCATCTGAAGGAATTAGAAAAAGAAGAACAATCTAAGCCTAAACCCAGCAGAAGAAAGAAATATCCAAAATTAAATCAGAGATCAATGAAATTGAAAATGAAAGAATCATTCAAAAATTTAATGAAACAAGGATTTGGTTTTTTGAAAAAATAAATAAAACAGATAAAAGTTTGGCCAGACTAACTAGAAACAAAACAGTAAAATTTCTGGTAACCTCAATCAGAAATGATAAAATGGGAGATAACAATCAATGCCACAGAGATACAAGAGATTATATCTGAATACTACCAGAAACTCTACACCAAGGAATTTGACAATGTGAAGGAAATGGATCAATATTTGGAATCACACCCTCTCCTTAGACGGAGCCAGGAAGACAATAAATCTCCTGAACAGACCAATTTCAAGCACTGAGTTCAAAGAAAGAATAAAAAAATCTCCCAACAACAACAACAAAAATGCCCTGGTCTGGATGGCTTCTCCATCTGAATTCTATCAAACATTCAAAGAAGAGCTTATTCCAATACTTCAGAAATTAATGCAAAAAAATGAGGAGGAAGGAATCTTTCCCAACATGATCTATAGAGCAAACATCACTCTGATACCAAAACTAAAAAGGAGAATTTCAGTCCAATTTCACTCATGAATATAGAAGCAAAAATTCTCAACAAAGTCCTAGCCAGTAGATACAGCTTATTATCAAAAAAGTCATGCATCATGATCAGGTAGGTTTCATTCCAGCGATGTAAGGCTGGTTTAACATACACAGGTCCATAAACGTTATTCACCATATCAACTGAAGAAAAAACAAAGACCATATGATCCTTTTAATAGATGCAGAAAAAGTATTCAATAAAATCCGGCATTCTTTTCTAATTAGAACACTGAAGACTATAGGCATAGGTGGCACATTTCTTAAATTGATTGAAGCTATCTACAACAAAACCACAGCTAATATCATACTGAATGGAGTAAAACTAAAAGCTTTTCCACTTAGAACTGGAACCAGAAAAGGTTTTTCTCTATCACCACTACTATTCAACATAGTGCTGGAAATTCCAGCCAATACAATCAGGCAAGAGAAGGAAATATAGGCCATCCAAATGGGAGCAAAGGAAATCAAAATCTCCCTCTTTGCTGATGATATGATCTTATATTTGGAGAACCCCAAAGACTCAACCACAAGCCTCCCAGAGGTCATAAAAAAGAGAGAGAACTGGTTCACAGCCCTCTGGGGTTGCCAGTGACTGGGCATGACAGAGATGTAAGGTGAGGCAGGGGACATCAATCTTTCTGAACTGATTCATTTGCTGGGTGGGCCCTTCTGACTTATGAAGCACCAGAGCAAGTCATACTCAAGCTGCCAGCAGACTCCTGATATCCAGTTGCTGAAGATCTTTTGAATGTTCCCATGTGAGAATTGGTACTGACTGGGACAGCTGATTTGGAACTCTAGGTCAATCACCCAAGGACGACCCAAGGTCCCTGGTTGTGTTGTTGTGGGAAGGTTTGATTTTCCTTTTCCAGTTGTTGCCCATGGTGGGTGGGGTGTCTTACTTGATTGTATTTCCCCATAGCTGATGCTTCAACCCAGAGTTACTGATTCATGAGGATTGGACAGAGATCAGCTGAAAACAAGACAGAGCCACTTAGCCCCAACACACCAAGTAAATCCCCAGTGTCTCAGGTCCTCAGGTCCTTGGCAAAGCTTTAGGGGAACAGGTACAGACACTAGTCACAGCTCTTGGGCAAAGGGCTGGTTAATCACTACTCTAGGAGCCCCCAGGACAATCTCACATTATCCACTCATCTAGCCAAATGATGAAAAATAATCATGGCATGGACTCAGCAGAAAAACTCGAGCAACATGAATAATCAGAGTAGATCAACTCCCCCAAGGAACAACAAGGTGGACACATCAGAATATCCCATACACAAATGACTGAGATGTCCAGAAATAAAATTCAGAATTTGGATTGCAAATAACAGTAACAGAATGTAGGTAAAGTTGGAATTAGAAATTCAAGCATTTCAAAAGTTGTCTCAAGAATTCAATGAATTCAAAGACAAAATTATCAAAGATGTTGATACATTGAGGCAAGACGTTGCAACCCTCAAAGATCTGAAAAACACAGTAGAATCCCTCAGTAACAGAATGGAACAGGCAGAAGAAAGGTTTTCTGACATTGAAGACAAAACTTTTGAATGCTCCCCAATGCTCAAAGAGAACGAGAAGTGGAGAGCAAAAACAGGTCATTCTCTCAGAGAGCTCTGAGCCAATTCAGAGAAAACTAATATTCACCTTATAGGAATTCCTGAAGGTGACAAGGTTGCTTCAACAGTCCCAAATGCTCTAATCCAAGAGATAATTGTGGAGAACTTCCCAAACCTAGCAAGAGATTCTGAAATTCAGATAGCAGACAGTTTCAGAGTCCCAGCACAACTCAATCCAAATAAAGCATCTCCCAGACACATTATAATTAAGTTTGCCAAAGTTAATATGAAGGAGAAAATTCTGAAAACAGCCAGATGTAAAAAAACCATAACCTACAAGGGGAAGAATATTAGAATGACTGCAGATCACTCTCTGCTGAAACTTTTCAAGCTAGAAGAGGGTGGTCATTGACCTTTAACCTCCTAAAACAAAATAACTTTCAAACCAGGATCCTGTATCCAGCTAAATTGAGTTTCATTTATGATGGAGAAATTAAATACTTTAATGACATTCATTTATTAAAGAAATTTACCATAACTAAACCAGCTCTCCTGGATATTCTGAGACCTATCCTCCATAATGAACAGCACAATCCTCTACCACCAAAAGAAACTCACTCTGAAACCTTTAATTGAATTCCAACATCTACAGTGGTGAATGGATTAAAAATGTCCACTGGACTTTCGAAAAACTCAATACCCAAAATTCTACCAGACTTATCAATATTTTCAATTAATGTGAATGGTTTAAATTGTCCTCTAAGAAGCACAGGTTGGCTGACTGGATACAAAAATTCAGTCCACATATCTGCTGCAGACAAGAACCTCTTTATCTTACCTTAAAAGATAAATATAGGGGTGAAGGGATGGTCATCTATAATTCAGGCAAATGGCAATCAGAAAAAGCAGGTGTTGCAATTTTATTCACAGATACAATAGGCTTTAAACCAACAAATGTAAGGAAAAATAAGGATGGTCACTTCACATTTGTTAAGGGTAACACTCAACATAATGAGATTTCAATGATTAACATTTATTCATCCAACAAGAATGCACCTCAATGTATGAGAGACTCTAACAGACATGAGCAACTTGATTTCCTCCAGCATCATAATAGTCAGAGATATTAACACCTTTTGGCACCATTGGATAGATACTCCAAGAAGAAACTAACCAAAGAAATTTTAGACTTACACTTAACCATTCAACTATTGGATTTAACAGACATCTACAGAACATTCCATCCTAACAAAACTGAATAAATATTCTTCTCATCAGCCCATGGAAAATCCTCCAAAATTGATCACATCTTAGGTCGCAAGACTAACCTCAGCAAATTTAAAAAAATAGAAATTATTCCTGGCATCTTCTTGGACCATCATGCAATAAATGTTGAGCTCAGTAACAACAGGAAACTACATACTCATACAAAAACATGGAAACTAAATAACCAATAGCTGAGTCACAGATGAGATGAAGAAAGAAATTACAAAATTTTTGGAACAAAACGATCACAATGACATGAGTTACCAGAACCTCTGGGATACCAAAAGGCAGTCTGAAGAGGGAAATTTATAACATTCCACGCCTTCCTCAAGAGAACGAAAAGAGAGGAAGTCAACAACTTACTGGGCATCTCAAGCAATTGGAAAAAAGAGAACATTCCAATCCCAATCCAAAACCCAGCAGAAGAAAATAAATAACCAAAATTAGAGCACAATTAAATGAAATTGAAAACAAAAGAATTATACAACAGATCAATAAATCAAAAAGTTGGTTTTTTGAAAAATAGATAAACCTTTGGCTAACCTAACCAAGTTAAAAAGAGGAAAATCTCTAATTTCGTCAATCTGAAATGATAAAGATGAAGTAACAACAGACTCCTCAGAAAATTCAAAAAATTCTTAATGAATATTACAAGACACTCTATTGTCAGAAATGCGAAAACCTGAAGGATATTGACCAACACTTGGAAGCACACCACCTTCCTAGACTTAGCCAGAATGAAGTGGAAATGTTGAATAGGCCTACATCAATCTCTGAAATAGCATCATATATCCAAAATCTCCCCCAAAAGAGAAGTCCAGGACCAGATGGCTTCACATCACAATTCTACCAAACCTTTAAAGAGGAACTAGTACCTATATTATTTAACCCTTTCCAAAATATACAAAAAGAAGGAATACTACCCAACACATTCCATAAAGCAAACATCACCTTGATCCCCAAACCAGGAAAAGACCCAACAAGAAAAGAAAATTATAGACCAATATCTCTAATGAATATTGATGCAAAAATATTCAATAAGATCCTAGCAAACAAAATCCAGTACCATGTCAAACAAATTATACACCATGACTAAGTGGGTTTTATCCCAGGATCTCAAGGCTGGTTCAATATACATAAATCTATAAATATAATTCATCACATAAACCAAATAAAAAACAAAGACCGTATGATTCTCTCAATTGATGCAGAAAAAGCTTTCAATAATACCCAATATCCTTTCGTGATCAGAACACTTAAGAAAATAGGTAGAGAAAGGACATTTCTTAAACTGGTAGAGGCCATCTACAGCAAACCCACAGCCAATATCATATTGAACAGAGTTAAATTGAAAGCACTTCCACTCAGATCAGGAACCAGCAAGGTTGTCCATAGTCTCCACTGCTTTTCAACGTTGTAATGGAAGTCTTAGCCATCACAATCAGGCAAGAAAAGGCAATCAAGGGTATACATATAGGGTCAGAGATCTAACTTTCACCCTTCACAGGTGATATGATTTTCTAGCTGGAAAATCACAGGGATTCAACTAAAAAACTCTTAGAAGTGATCAAGGAATACAGCAATGTCTCAGGTTACAAAATCAATACTCATTAATCTGTAGCCTTTATGTATCCCAACTATAGTCAAGCTGAAAAAACAGTCAAGGACTCTATTCCTTTTATACTAGTGCCAGAGAAGATGAAATATTTGGGAGTTTACCTAACAAAGGATGTGAAAGATCTCTATAAAGAGAACTATGAAACTCTGAGAAAAGAAATAGCTGAAGATATTAACAAACAGAAAACCATACCATGCTCATGGCTAGGAAGAATTAACATTGTAAAAATGTCCATACTACCCAAAGCAATATACAATTTAAATGCAATCCCTATTAAAGCACCACTGTCATGGTGCTCTAAAAGATTTGAAAAACTTAAAACTTTAAAGACCTTGAAAAAATAATACTTCGTTTTATATGGAATCAGAAAAAACTTTGAATAGCCAAGACATTGCTCAGAAATAAAAACAAATCAGGAGGAATCACACCACCAGACCTCAGATTATACTATAAATTGATAGTGATCCAAACTGTATGGTACCGGCACAAAAACAGAGAGGTAGATGTATGGAACAGAATAGACAACCAAGAGATGAATCCAGCTACTTACCATCATTTGATCTTGGATAAGCCAGTTGAAAACATGTGGTGGGGAAAAGAGACCATATTTAACAAATGGTGCTGTGTGAACCCGCTGGTGACATGTAGAAGACTGAAACTGGACCCATACCTTTCACCACTAACTAAGATAGACTCTCCCTGGATTAAAGATTTAAACTTAAGACATTAAACTATAAAAATACTAGAAGAAAGTGCAGGGAAAACACTTGAAGTAATCAGCCTGGGAGAATATTTTATGAGGAGGACCTCCTGGGCAATTGAAGTAACACCTAAAATACATTACTGGGTTCTGTGCAACCAAGAGCACAGTACATAAAGCAAGCAGATAGCCTTCAGAATTGGAGAAGAAATTGGCAGGTTATGTCTCTGACAAAGGTTTAATAACCAGAATCCACAGAGAAGTCAAAAGTATTCGCAAGGAAAGAATAAGTGATCCCATCTCAGGGTGGGCAAGGGACTTAAAGAGAAACTTCTCTGAAGAAGACAGGCACGTGGCCTACAGACACATGAAAAAATGGTCATGATCTTTAATCATCAGAGAAATGCAAATCAAAACCACTTTGAGATATCATCTAACTCCAGTAAGATTAGCCCACATCACAATATCCCAAAACCATAGATGCTGGTGTGGATGTGCAGAAAACAGAACACTTCTGCACTGATGGTGGGAATGCAAATTAATGTGTTCCTTTTGGAAAGATATTTGGAGATCACATAAAGATCTAAAACTAGACCTGCCATTTGATCCTTCAATGCCTCTATTAGGTATATATCTAGAGGACCAAAAATCACTATATAACAAAGATGTTTGCACCAGAAATTTTTGCAGCCCAATTCATAATTACTAAGTTAGGGAAGAAGCCCACATGCTCATCAACCCATGAATGGATTAATACATTGTGGTAAATGTACACCATGGAATATTACGCAGCCTTAAAAAAGATGGAGACTTTACCTCTTTCATCTTTACATGGATGGAGCTGGAACATATTCTTCTTAGCAAAATATCTCAAGAATGGGAGAAAAAGTATTCAATGTACTCAGCCCTACTATGAAAGTAACTTATAAGCACCATATGAAAGCTATAACCCAACTATAGCCCAAAATGAAGGGGAAAGAGGAGCTGGAGGAGAGGGTAGGGGAGAGGGTGGGTGGAGGGAGGGCAATCTGTGGGACCACAGCTATGGTGCATTTTACAAGGATACATGTGAAATTTACAAAGAGGAGAATATAAATGTCTTAACACAATAACTAAGAAAATATGGTGAAGGCTATGTTAACTAGCTTGATGAAAGTTTTTCAAATTGTATATAACACCAGCACATTATACCCCATAATTGCATTAATGTACACAGCTATTATTTAATAAAAAAATAAAAAACACAAAATAAATTTTGATAAAAAGGACCAGAGAGAAAATGATAACATAGTAAAGATAATCAAAGATCAAACCTATGGGTAAGGGAAGTGCCCAAAGAAGAAAACCAGAATAATGGGGCAGATCAAATACTATACACACCATGTAACTCATGAAAACTCTTCTGAAATAAAAAGAATGTGCAATCATATATGCAAAGAGCTTGCTGGAATATCCACAAATATCAAACAAAGACTACAAACACCAACGCATCTGGTAATAAAGTTACTGGAGAGTAAGAAAGGAGGAAGGAAGAAAGGGAGGAAAAATGAAAGAAAGTGAGAAAGGTAAAAAGACAGGGAGGAACAAAAGATAGACGGTAATAAATGAATATACACTGGGCATCTAGAAAAATATATTTGCCATGTAATAACGCGCTGGGCTTTAGGGATTTGTTAACTTAATGATTATGAAGCATCTTACACCCCTACCTGGGCAGCTTGCTCTGCCTGTGGCTGGATAAGCTGCTCTTCCAAAGAGTTAATTTGTTTCTCCTTCTCCTGGAGCTTAATTTTTATCTCCATCTCTTTCTCTGTAGAATGCTTTTCATGAAGAAAATGTGGGAAATAATGTCATTTCCTTACAAGAATTACAATTAATATATATATTTTCGATCTAATTTTCCCATGATAGACATCTAGTTATAGTTTTATTCAGTTGGGGAAAGCAAGAACAACCCGCTGACCTAACCACACGGAAGGAATCTTTTGGTTTTCCAGTTACAGTATGGCCAAGCAGCTCCCATCAGAACCACTCTCCCACAGATATAAGCTATTAACAGTGGTTATTACAGAGAAAAGTTATCTGAAAAGATTGGAGAGCAACCAAAGCAGGAAAATGCTGGGAAGTGATACTTGGGAAACATGGTACTGAATTTCCCATTTGGATGGCTTTCTGTTCAAGGGAAAAACCAATTAGTGCCATGCATGACTCAACCTTTACTGAAAAACCACAGTCTATTGAAGAATCAAGACTAGAGTTCAGGAAACTACAGATACTAGGTGAGAAGGAAAATATTAGAAAAGAGAAGGTGAGAGAAAACCAAATCTTTCAGTAATCCATTTAAAAAAAAAACAAAAACTTCTAGACTGAGAGGTTCTCAGCTGAGATTCTGCCTTTCTGTTGAACTCATCTCCCAAAATAAACCTATTTCTGTTTACAGGAAGTACAAAGCATTGTGTTGCCCTTATTTTCACATAATAGTCAAGTGTATTAGGATTGCTATCCTTTCTTCAGTTACATTTGGCACAGAAAACCTAACTTTCTTTTGGGCATAACATAAAGTGTTGCTATAACTATCCTCTGGAGTTTAAAAATCTTTTACATCACAGAGCAACAAAATCAGCTGAAATTTTATGATTTGCTTCGTATCTCAGAGAAAAATATTAAATTAAAAATCACAGTATAAATATAGAGCACATAATTTTATAGCCTACTAACATAACAATAAGGAAGTTAGAAGAAAGCAACTTTCTTTCTTTCTAACCTCTAAGGAGAAGTTGGTGGTACTAGAGCAGAAGAGAATTGCCCAAGCAAAAACCAAAAAGGAAGAAAAGTAGGATCAAAATAAAAAATTATTTGGAAAGTAGCTGGATGTTGGGGCAGGCACCTGTTAGTTTCCGCTACTTGGGAGGTTGAGACAAGAGAATCGCTTCAAGCCCAAGAGTTTGAAGTTGCTGTGAGTTCTCATGCACTCTATCCAGGGTGACATGGTGAGACTCTTTCTCAAACACAAAAAAAAAAGAAAAAGAAAAATTATTTGGAAAGTATTTTAAAATATGCTTGGCAAGGTTCAATAAGGTTATCAATGCAGAAAAAGGAATGTGCTCTGAACATTAGCCCCTCCCCCAAACAAACAAATAAACAACAACAAAAAAATAACCAGGGTACTCAAAAGTTAATTACTGAACCCAAAGTAAATGACTAAAATGTATTTTCCCCAAACTAAGGAAATTGAGACAAAGAATACAAGCAGGTCAAAGGGAAATGCAGAGGAAAATTGAAAAAATAAAAATATCTCTTATGCAGGGTGATAGTCCTTCCTCTGTATTTCAAACTCTCCAGAAGACCAAAGTTTCCAGTTCCCTAAAGAGCTGACTGAACATGACTATTTGAGCTTTAACCACAGAAGAAAGATAATGAAAATGAGTATTAAGATAATGCTGTGTTCCTCAAAAGGCAATATTTTCCTTATTCCTCCTCATGTCTACAACCTTAAACCATTTTATTGGTAGCAGTCATAAATCTAGAGAGCTGCACCTACAGGGAGTCCAAGGTAATCTAGCTCATTCACACAGGAACCCATGAAACTTTAATCGGCTACTATATGGCCACAGAGAACATGGAATATTCTGTATTAGGTAATTAAGTGAGGGATGTCAGACCTGGAATAAACCTTAGAATTCATCTACTCTTCTACCAATGTTGAAACCCCTCCAAAAGATAGGTATTCCTCCTTTCTAAATGTTTCCTGTCACTACTTACTTCCTCTTCTTAATTTTTTGGATTCTCTTAAAGCCTAGGTCACAATAAGAAATTCCATGTCCATGTTTTCTGTAGCGTTTTTGTTTTCTCTGTGTACAGCGTATAGTCCAGCTGGACCAAAAGCTCAGTAAGGAAGCATTTAGTGCTGTAAAATTTTACCATCTCACTTGTTTGTGAATAGTGGACATCTGCTTTATGATGTGTGTATGTTAGGAGGCATTTTTGACTGGAAAAAAATACATTCCACAGATTCCCCAAACCTGGTAGAGTTGTTCCTCTGATTGAGGTTCTGTAGGAAGGACAGTCCTGGCTTGTGCCTTGAGTTCTTCTAAGTGTTTCTTCAAGAAAAGTGCTTCAGCCTTCACACGCAGTTTTAGGTTTCTTATTTTTTTATTATAAGCTTTTCTTTCTTCCTGCAATGCACAGTCAATAAATAAATGCTTATTCATCACTTACCTAGGATATAACAATAGTTATATTCCATAGACATCATGTTATAGTATTAAGGAAATAAGGATCAGAATCTTTAATTATCTAACTGAAGAAAAAATCTAAGTGAATGGTGCATCTGCCCTTTACCAAATGCTCTGCAAGGACAAAAACAACAGTACCTGTAACACCTGATCCTTCTGCTGCAGTTCAACATCCTTCTGTCTGATAATGTCTTTTAGCTCCACCATTAGCTTCTCTGTACATGCCAGGCGTTCCAGAGCATTCTCTTGTGTTCCATTCTTCAATTCCATGCCAGATTCCTGAGCAGAGTCCTAATTTTTAGATAAAAAGTAGACAGAATAGCAGGGAAAAAGTATTAGAGTCCAACCAGGAGTTCTTTTATTGCAACCTCATCCTTCATTTTGCCCAACTCATACCCATGTTAACAGTCTTTTGTAAGCAGATCTAATAATAATAATAATCACAGCCAATATAACATATTAAGTGTTTTATACTGTTAAGAATTTTACAATGATCATACTTAAGTTCTCTCCTAATATCAACAAGGAGAAATTTAAAGGGAAGCATATTTCACAAACCATTTAGAAAAGGAGTTCAAAATTTTAAGTTAAGAAAGTACTTGAAAGCAAGGAGGCCCAGACAGAGAATTGCCTCAGAGGAAAAACCGTCACACAGCACCATGAACAGAAGTATGAGGTTGGAACTGTGGAAAGGCCTTCTTCAAGCAAGGTCATGAGAAAACGTAGCCTGAAAGGATCTGAGAGGTTCTTCCTTGAGTAGGGAGCAAGCACCCCATTTCCTGGCCTGAGCCAAAAGCCGCAAAAGCCAAATTCCTGTGCTAAGTTTAATAGCACTGTCTACCTATAGACCTCTGGCTAACTGTGCCATACTTCCTCCAGAACCCTTGACTGCAGGAAAAGCACTTTTAATTTCCTTACACTGAAGACTCAGGAGGCTTCAACAAGGATCCTCCCTTCCACTGTTGCAGGTTATGTTCCCCCTCTTCTGGTTTATCAATCTTTCAAGCATTCCCAGTCAGTAACCTCTAAGGGTCATTTATTCACATGGTCGGTGGTTTCATTCATCAAACCCTGAGTCAAAGGACTCAGCACAGAGAGAAATTCTGGCAATATGTTTGGAAAACTCATCCAGAATTCAAGATGTTCTGCAGTAAGCAATGAAGACCACTGTTGCACTCAATCTTGTCTTTCTCTTGAGTCATGTTTATAGAGACTGAAAAGTCAAGCTCCTGTCAGCCACTACACATTGTGACCTTGAAGTCACAAATGATAGGTTAACTGGGGGATGAGCCTTCAAAATCCCCCTTGACATCTACAAGGGCTGAGTCCCTGCAAAAGTCACAGCTTTTTCTGCAAGGGGAGAGAAGCACACGTGCCCCCAGAGAATGAGGGAATGTTGGAAGGCTCCAGAACCCATTCTGTTTCCACTGTCTTTCTCTGGTTGAGAGTCAATGAGTGAGCAGCAGCATTAAGTCAGAGGTCCTACAGTCCCCAGCAGTGGCTTTGACCCCACAGCACTGATGAGCCTTGTGGCACAACACTTCGGAGGGCCCTTCTTCCAGGTCTGTGGACCCAAATCTTTCAGTCATCTATTTTTTGAAAAGCCCTTAGACTGAGAGGTTCTATGTGATTCACTTCCCAAATCAACCTATTTCTTTTTAGAGGAAGTACAAAGAATAATGTTGCCCTTTTCTTTCTCATAATAGTCAAGCACATGAAGATTGCTATCAATTCTTCAGTTACATTTTCCACAGAGTATCTAGCTTTGTTTTGGGTACATCATAGTTAGTGAGTCTATAACTAATTTCTGGAATTTAGAAATCATTAATTTAACAGAGGAAGGAAATGAGCTGTTACACATTGATTTGCTTAATTACTCAGAGCTACCAATTAAATTAAAAGGCACAGTATAAAAAACGATAATTTAAAACTTATTAGCATAATAATGAGGAAGTTGGAAGGGATAAAGTAACATAGAGCAGGTTCTTGCTGCCTCTCTTAACAGGGGAAGAAAATTGTCACAGAAAAAAACAAAACAGAAGGAATGAAAAATCAAGATGAAGAAATTATTTGAGAGAGCTTTCACACTATGCTTTGCAAAGTTGAATACGGTTATCACCTAAGAGAAAATCAATGACCTAGGAACATTAGCTCTGAAAAAACAAACAAACAATTACAACAAATAAACAGGGTAGTAAAAAACTAACTCATGACCCTAATTAGAGTCACTAGTGAGACTAGCAAGAGTGAGACCTTGTCTCTACTAAAAATAGAAAAACTGAGGCTGGGGGATTGCTTGAGCCCAAGAGTTGGCAGTCATTGTGAGTTATGATGACTCCATGGCACTTGATCCAGGGAGACCACTTGAGACTATGTAAAACAGAAAAACAAAAACCTATAATTAAATTATTAAAAAGGAAAGAGTTGTGGCTAATTAAATTAAACCCATTTCCCAAGAACTAAGCAAATTAAGACTAAGAATACTAGTTGGTCACAGGGTAATGCAGAGAAAAATGGAGAAAATAAAATAATCTTTTATTCAGGGTGAAATCTAGGCTCACTCTGTAACTACAGAGTGTACATGTGATAAGCCTGGCTCTGTATACCAAACTCTCCACAAGACCAAAGTCTCCAGATCTCTAAACAGCTGGATGAACATAATTATTTAGGTTTTAACCTACAGGAAAGATAATAGAAATGAGTACTGGGACAATGCTCTGTTCCTAAAAGGCAATGCTTTCCTCATTCCTCTTTGTGCCCCCAACCTTAAACTGTTATATTGGTAGCAGTCCTAAACCTAAAGAGATGCCCCTACAGGGAGTCCCAGGTAATCTAGCTCATTAACACAGGAACCCATAAAACTTTAATCCACCACTCTGTGTTCATAGAATAATCTGTATAAGGTAACTGAAGTGAAGGATGTCAGAGCTGGATTAAACCTTTTTTTTTTAATTATGAAATCATAGCTGTGTCCATTAATACTATCCTGGGGTACAGAGTGCTGTTTCTATATACAATTTGAAATACTTTCATCCAAATGGTTAACATAGCCTTCGTGTCATTTTCTTAGTTATTGTGTTAAGACATTTATATTCTACATTTAGAGAGATTCACATGTACCCTTATAGGATGAACCATAGGCGTGATCCCACCAATCACCCTCCCTCCACCCATCCTTCCCCCTCCCCTCCCCCCCCCTTTCTTCTTGGGCTAAAATTGGGTTATAGCTTT
>CAUYTI010042263.1:0-18957 GCA_963575145.1 Galago senegalensis
AAGCAATAACTGAGAAAATGACATGAAGGCTGTGTTGACCAGTTTGATGGAAGTATTTCAGATTGCATGTGAAAACCCCACACTGTACCCCAGAAGTGCATTAATGTACATAGTTACCATTCAATAAAAAAAAAAAAAAGAATGTAAAAGCAAGCATCCCATGTACTCAGTGCTAATCTGAAAATAGATCATCAGCTACAGGTCCATACAAGAGAAAAATAGAATCAGTTCAAGAAGAGAGGAGGATGGGGGGGGGGCTTGGTAAGTTCCCACCTCCTAGGCTCAATGTAGGGTCCTATGGTTTACTTCCTGGGTGAAGGACTCAAGTACAACTAGACTTTGGACTTGCCTTTACATACCCAAATACTTATCTTCCTTTGATAATCACTCAGAAGAAGTAATACTCAATAGAGTTATTTCTTCAATAAATATTCACTACATATCTTCTACTTCCAAGCTATCTTTTAGACAAAATAAAACAATGTCATTAAATATTAGACAAGGAAATTCAGTACTTTCTGTCCAGATTTCTTAAAATATAGAGGAAAATATTTTTATTTGCTTTCTGATGAGTTTGCTGAACACATTGTTCAATAGTATGTTCAATAGTATCTCGACAGCCTATGAAATCCAATAATAATTTTCTGCACGGATTAATTGGCATTTTTCTTCATTCTTGTATCATTATTAATTTTTTCCTATGAATGTATTTCTCTTCCAGCTGCTCTCCTCAAGGGCAAGAACCCAGAATTGTATTTCTTTAGATGCTGATTTTGATACTGTGTATATTATAGATTTTACACAAACATGTTGATCTGTTGACAAAACTAAGGTATTCAGTTATATTCAGTGAATATAGCTTCGGTTATACCTTCTAAGGCTGACTGTCAAAGGAGAATAAGTATTTTAAGAAGAATAAATTTGTTTCAGATTTTGACTAGATTAATTCATATTGAAGACCATTGAATAAGCATATCTGGAACGTTTTCCCCGTCGTCAACAGAAGGTGTAAGTCCCCTTGACACTATGAACAATTATTCATGCAGTGAAGGCAGGTCGACCTGTTGTTGGAAAGGGCAGCCAGCTCATTTTTCTTTCTTGCCTGGTCTAATTCTACTTTGGACTTAGAAAATGAGGAATGGTCTTTTACAAAGAACGAGACACTCCACATTCCCCTGAGCTCTATATTAAGGAACCCAAAGATTAAAGAAAAAAAGTTAAAATAAAATAAATGGAAAGAAATGTTATCTTCCTTTTCACGCCCCTCAAACCAGCTACAAAGAAAAATGAAAAGAAAAAGCTATTCTGGCCCTGATGATAACGTACTAATTTCTAGAAGACAGTACCTGAAGCTTAGAGTTGAACTTTATTCTCATAGTATTATATACATATAAATATGTTTTGGTTCTCAATTTCTCATCAAAAACTATTAATAATTCTCTCTGAATCAATTCTATGAGATCCCTTATGCCGTGAATACTCGTCTTGCCCTTGTATTTTTATCTTAAGGCTTAGAAGAGATGGGCAGAAAGTGGAACTCAGCCAGGGCTTGACAAGAGCATGATTCAGTAAATATCTATTTTTACTCCCCGACTCTGTCCCCTCTGCTTCATCCTCCTCCGGATGTCCTTCCTCAAATTCATATTCCGTGTGTGCTCAAGCCATACAATTTTATAGTCTTCTTTTATATGTAGTCACTTGAGGGACTGAATGTAGAGAAAGGACAGTAGATGGACCCTGCATGACAATAGAGCTCACGCCAGTATTCTCTGCACTGACCAGCGCAGAAAGCCAAACCGCAGCGGCAATCAGCGAAGAACCGTCAGGACGGGCGGCTCCCCTCGCTCTCCTGTTTCCACTGAGGACGAACCTGAGACCTTCAAATGTTCTTCAAACCAATCACGCAGAATGCTCCACAGTTAGTTAGCCCGCCTCTGACTTCCCAGTGCCAACAACTTCTAGTTCTACCTAACGTCTTCCTGTCTTCCCCCAGCTATGGCGCTGACTGACTTTGCCACCTGACAATGGCTGACTTCTTGCCTATAGCAAGCTGACTCCAAGTAAATAAACCTAGGTTGACTTTCATTTTGATGATCTTCACTTGTTTCTATATACTATTTAAATTTGTCATATTTCCATTTTTATTATTTAGGTAACCTTCTTTTTTCCTCTCCCCTTTTTTTTATCGTTGGGGATTCATTGAGGGTACAAAGAACCAGGTTACATCAATTACTGGTGTTAGATAAAAACCCTCCTATCATAGTATTCTGCTCTTCTAACATTCTGCACTTGAAGCAAACATCCACAGTGTTAGCCATTTTGATATTTCCAGCATTTAATATGATTATGTCAATCAGTTCCTAAATGTTTTCAGAGACTCTTCATTTCCTCAAAGGATAATCTAAAACATTTCATATGATCATAGGACTCCCAAATTTGGTGTCAGCTTAGTCCTCTCTTTCACCATTTCCTGTGATGCTCTGAAACTCAGCAACACTGACCTACTCATAACTCCACGTTCGCCCCAAGCTAAGCCAGTGTCTCCATTTACTTTTCACTTACTTAACGTTCGGCTTCAAATAATTTCTCTTGCTTTCCCACTAGCCAGATTAACTTGTCCTTCCACTCGCAGGGTCCTTTTTTATTTTCTCCAACCACCTTTGGACGCTGTGTACAGCTTAAGTATTTTCATTATGACAAATGACATATAATATTGGAGAGGTGAATTGGATACTCTCTCCTTGCCTAGATGTCAAGATGATTAGAGGAGAGTTCCTTTTTCTTTCCTCTCTCTCTTTATTTTAAATTCCCAGGGTCTAGCATTTAGTAGGCTCTCTTTAAAACGTGACTTGAAATAAGGTAGAAAGAAATGTATGCTGAGGAACCTGAGAGTCCGAACATCTCTTTCCTTTTGATGAGTTCTCAACAAATTTAGGTTTCTTCTTAGATGGTGACCCTGCAATAAATTGGTCCTTTTAAAGCACACACACAAAAAAAGTAACAATGAAAACAAACACCATCAAAGTTTGCTACACATTTTGATCACAACCCGATTTTCTAAAATTCTGGTTGGTTACGTGTAAACATAATGAAAGGGGCCAGGAAAAGTGAATCACATTTCTGTGTATTTTAACATCTAACCTCCCTCAGCTCCCCAAATAAGAAGAGCTGTTTGTTTTTTACAATGAACTTGACTGTAATCTTTTTGGGAAGATTTTTCAAAACATTGTATATTTATTCCAAAACTATTTTCACCGGGGAATGCCTCGTACTTCATTATACTGAATTTAAAAGCAGTTAGCATGTTATGATAACGTACTCCAGAACTGTTTGAGCACAAGTGTCATTAAAATTTGCAAACTGAACGCTGAGCTGTTAGAGATATTTGGATGAACCATCTCCAACTTTCAAGAAGGTTCTCTTTCCAAAAAAAAAAAAAAAAAAAGAAGGCAAAAAGTTATGCGCATATGTTTGCTATTTCAAAACACATATTGGCTTTTCCCTCAAACAAAATAACAGAAAATAATTTGGGCCACAGAGAAGGCTGACTTGCTGAATCATAAATACCTAAAAGTTACCCAGAAAAATCTACCTGGAAGGCAGGGGTATATTTCAATTTGAGGTTTGAGAAAAAGGTTTTAAGTGGAAACATAGAGATGGGTTAGTTCAGGTATAGAGGAATAGTAGAAACCTAGGATATAGTTATGTTAGGGATGTGTGGAGAAGAGAAGGGTGAAGGGCCAATTTTCCCAGCACCAAGATTTGAGAATAGGGAGAGCCATTCAAGCTCCTAAAGGAAAAAAGGCAAAAAATAAGTGCTCCGGGGGAAGTAGTGCCTGTGGCTCAGTGAGTAGGGTCCTGGCCCCATATACGGAAGGTGGTGGGTTCAAACCCGGCCTCGAAGGGCGACATCTGTGGCTCAAAGGAGTAGGGCACCACTGGCCCCATATGCAGGAGGTGGTAGGTTCAAAGCCAGCCCCAGCCAAAAAAAAAAAAAAAAAAAAACCAGCCTCGGCCAAATTGCAACAAAAAATAGCCAGCTGTGGTGGCAGGTACCTGTAGAAACTCAGGAGGTTGAAGCAAAGATTCTCCTAAGCCCAAGAGCTGGAGGTTGCTATAAGCTGTGACGTCACAGCACTCTACCAAGGGTTACAGAGTGAGATTCTGTCTCTAAAAATAAATAAATAAATAAAAAATAAAAGCTCGTGTTGTGCCTACTAAGGCCCTGGCTTAAAGCTGATGTGCAAGATACTTAATAATATCTATCTATAGATACTTAATACACTATAAAAAGATACAAAGAGTGTCAAAAAATGTATACACATTTTAAGAAAGGAAAAAAAAAAAAGGACGGTGACTGTGGTTCAGTGAGTAGAGTGCCAGCCCCATATATGGAGGGTGGTGGGTTCAAACCCAGCCCCGGCCAAACTGTAACAAAAAATAGCTGGGCATTGTGGTGGGCGCCTGTAGTCCCAGGTACTCAGGCTGCTGAGGCAAGAGATTGCTTAAGCCCAAGAGCTGGAGGTTTCTGTGAGTTGTGATGCCACAGTACTCTACCGAGGGTGATAAAGCGAGACTCTGTCTCTACAAAGAAAAAAATCATAATAAAATTGTAATAATATATACCTATAATAAAAGGTGAATAAAAGTCATGTTTGGGCACCTCTTATAATTGCAGAAGTCTAACATTACTTGAGTATTGCAATCTAAAGACAGTTTTTTCCTTTCTTAAAACGAGTATACCTTTTTAGGTACCATTTATATAATGTGTACAATTTAGTGTTAAGCAAAATGACATTAAAATAACCCTGAATATATTCATCATTCAACAAAAGATTGTTTATTCTTTTCAGTTTCCCATTTGTTCATTCACAAGAACATGTGTCAAATCACAAACAAGTCAGATAAGATCTTAACGTAGATTCTATGGACATCATACTGGAATGAAGGAAATGAGTGGATTTCCTATAGAGCAGAACCTCCACACTTGACCACCTCCTACCTTGGCTGCCTCGTTTGGTTGACCTAATTTTCGTAGACCAAACATGCCCAGGTATGTACAGCACAGTAGGCCTCGCTCCTTACATTGACCACCCATCTGTATGTTGACCAATTTGATGCAGTGCCTGAGTGGTCAATTTACAGAATTTCTACTATAATCATAAGTGCTACGAAGGCAAAGTAACTTTAAAACTCAACAGAGAGTAGAATGCCTGTGGTGGGGAGGGAATGGAGGAGTAAGGGGCCGATCAGTTGCTTTAGGTAGGGCGGTCAGAGAATCCTCTCTGAAGAGGTGATGTTACCAGGGCCATCTGTGTGAAAAAAGAGCCAATTTTGGAAATTTCAGGATAAATATTCGAGGCAAAAGGAATACCTAAGGCAAAAGACTCTTTGAGAATAAGATAGCAGTAGAAATTTATTAAGAAAGGCTAATTTGTTTAAATGATAATGCTAATTACTGATGATGATGCAGAAGACTGAGGACATTCTTGTGTTGTAGTGTTGATCGCTTTCATAGGTTGACCAGATGTTACAGTCCCAGGGTGGTCAGCTTACAAAGGATCTACTGCAGTTTTGAATATGTATGGGATACATGTGATGTTTTGAGGATATAGGTGTATAATGTATAATGATCAAATCAGGATGAGTGGCTATCCATTATCTTAAGCACTTACTATTTCTTTGTGTTATGAACATTCTAATTTCATTCATTTAGTTATTTAAAATATATTATCATTATTAAGTATAGTAGCTTTATTATGCTACTGAGTACTAAGTCTTATTCATTCTACATAACCGTTTCAGGGTTAGGACAAGGATATACATTGGAGGGGGCGGTATTAACCAACTCCAAAAGATGAGTAATGATTACCAGTGGTTCAGGGAGGGCTGGGAAGTTGAAAAGGTGAAAAGGCAATGAATTTTTTCAGGGTTGTAAAGCTATTTTGTGGCAATGAAATGGTGGCTACGAAACAGTATGTCTCAAAAATTCATAAAACATTCTGGCGCAAATAGTGAACCTTGCAATATGAAAAAAGAATTCTTAAATATTTTTGAAATTGGAGAATCCCAGGATAGAATCATGAATATGACAAACCAATTAGATTTTATCAAATTCAGGTAACGATCACACCAAAGCTGGTGGGAAAATGTAATGCTGACCTGAGAAACTTTGGGAATGAAGAAAGTCTCCAAAAATAAAGGTGCATAAAGCTATACATGAGGAACGGTATTCTAGTTGATAAGGCTGTTTCACATGGGGTCATGGTTTAATAGTTCTGATATCATTAGATATGCATAAAGGAGTTGAATGATTAGAAAATGGATTATCAATCATGGGAGCCACTACTGGAATGGGATATTATACATGGGCAGAGAGAGGTGTAAAGTGACCCATGTGGTAAGAGATTAGAGCTGGAGGGATCAGGCTGAATACGTGTCAGCTTGAGATGGGAACAGATAGTTCCATAAGGAAATATTTATAGATAATATCTGCATACACTAATTAGTACATATACACACATGTCTCCTTCCTGCATCAGTTGAAAAGAGACAGAAGCCATGACATCATAGTAGGAATGAGCAAAACTAGTCCTTAGATCTCGGGTCTAAATCTATTCTCCAATAAAATGAATCAAGGCTCATTGAAGAAATGGCCACTTCTGGTACTGGGGCAGGGAAAATAGGAGATCAACTTGGATCATCCTTTACTTCCCAAAACTAAGGAATTCTGAAACAATAAAAATAAAACAATAAAGTGAACCCCCAAATCTCTTTGCAATAGGAAGAAATCAAATTAACTGACACAGGAGCCAATGGATAGAGCTCCTAGGGATCAAATCTGAGCCAACATGAACAACATATAGTTGTATTAGACCATAACACAAAATAAAAATTAAATATCCTAGAGTCAACACTGACATAAATAAATGATTGAATGAATACATTTGTGTGGGAGAATTGACAAATTCCCATGAAGGAAAATTCCAAATTGATGTTCCCCCAGTGTGGGTGGTATATGCTGACTTCCTTCCAAATAGTGTCAAATTGTCTTCCCAAAAAATACAGTATGGAAAAAGCGTAACTGAATGGGAGAGAAATCTGACAAGCATTTCGTCAGCCAGCCAGGGATCAAGGTTAACATCAACAGTGATGACATGTTGGTGGTACATGCTCTCGGTATGATGAGATTCAAATGACACTTAACTTCATTATCTTACTCTCCAAGACATAACACCAGTCTAAGCATGATAGAAACTTTGGATAACATTTCACTTAAGAGACATTCTGCAAAATATCCAGCCTACACTCTTTTGAACTGTCAAGGTCATCAAAATCAGGAGAATTTGAGAAATTGTCATAACCTCCAGGAGCATAAGGAGACAGGACTACATATAATGGTATCCTGAACGGGATTATGAAACTTAGAAAGTACCTGAGGTAAATACTTAGTAAATCTGAATAAAGTGTGGGCTTTATTTAGTGCTAATGTATCGACCTTAATTCATTAAGTGCAGCACATGCCCATACTAATGTAAGCTACTTTTATTTTTTATTAAGTCATAGCTGTGTACATTAATACTATCATGGGTACAGTATACTGTTTCTATATACAATTTGAAATACTCTCATCCAACTGGTTAACGTAGCCTTCATGTCATTTTCTTAGTTATTGTGTTAAGACATTTATATTCTACATTTAGAAAGATTCACATGTACCCTTATAGGATGAACCATAGGCGTGATCCCATCAATCAGCCTCCTTCCACCCATCCTCCCCCCTCCCCTCCCCTCCCTCTCCCCTTTTTAATAGTGGGAACTAGGTATGAGATGTATAGGAGGGACCTCTGTGTACTATCTTTGCATTTTTTTCTTTAAATCTAATACTGTTCTATAAGGCTTATTTATAAACAACAACAACAAGAAAAAAATAGCCAAAATGTAAAGTATCTAAAACACCAAGAGTATCAGCTCATTACATGGATGAATTTGCTATTCTTTACTCTGAATAATCAAAATAGCCTTAGGAATCTAACACTACTTAACATTTCACAAATATCCAAGTTTCCCACTATTGCCAGTATCTTTTTTTGGTTATAACCATGTCTTTTGAGATCCGAAGGATATTTTTCAAGATCTAACAAAATCTTTAGAGATTTCACATTCACCTCTCATAAAAATTGTACCTTCTTCCTCTGTGTTCTTAGGACACTCTGCTTCCAGGAACACATTGTACCTGAGATGTGCAGTGTTTTGTCTCAGAGAGGGTGTGATTTTCTGAAACATCTGAGTTTCTTAGAGTCAGCATAACACAGAGGTTAGAATATAGGCCCTCAGGGTGGCTGTTTACAGCATAGTTACTCCATTTTCCAGTTGTGGGACTGTGGTCATTATTTAACTCCTCTGTACATCCAGTTTCTCTGCTGTAAAATGGGTCTAAAAATGGTATCTAACTTTAAGACTATTGTGATAAGTTTGAGAGTTAATATACATTTAAAAATAAGAAAAGACCTGTATATGACATAACCTACGTAGGAACCTGCTACTATTATTGTCATTAATATTATTTATAGTACATTATTATGGTCATGTTCTCTTATTTACAGTAATATATGCTATGTAGTATAGTAAGCAAGAGCTTAGGAGCATCCTATCCTTTTCTCCTCAAGTTTATTAAATGTTATGAAAGTTAACGCAGCCAATTTGCTGATCTTCATGAAGAGGTGATGTGACTTTGCACAAGTTTAAAGAACTGGGAACTCCAAACCTCATCTGCAGAGAAGGATTTCCTGCCCACTTCACTAAAGCTGAAGGATTCCGTTAAATAATCCATTTCAGTGCATGAATGATAAGAGAATGATAGAGGGCCTTGCATTACCTAGGTAGGTTGCTATTATTTTAAGAAACAATATCATTGGAAATTTGACAAGAGGTCTTCTGTATGTAGAAAAAGGAGTTGCCTTTAGGAAGGCAAAATGTTAGCCCAGAGACCCTTTGAACTTGGATATATGAACTATGGGTATCACATTTTATAGTTCAGATGCATGATGCTGTTTACATTGGAATATCTAAAACACACCTAGATGTCTGTTCCCTGAGTCTAAGAAATACATGAATACTCAGATATGCACACTCGGTATACAGACAAATATGCACATGCTCACCCAGACACGCACACAGAGAGACTTTTTATAACTTTTCCCTTTCCTAGAGCAAAAGAATAGTTCCATGTAGTAGTTCGTCTTAACACGAGTTAATAGATGCAATCAGCACGTTGTACCCCATACATGCATTAATATATGCATGATCTATGGGTTTATGATTTAAAAAAAACAGGTAGTTTGTCATTTATTGACACATCATCTTTAAGGAGTCCCTGCACTTACCTAAGTATCTAGAGGTGAATTTACAAATCTGTCTATCTTTTCAGGGAAGTGGAGAGAACTATTACAATGATTACAGATAAAATTTTTTAGGAAAGGATGTGTTGTGGTGATTGATTGTCCTAATGATGAAGCGCACATGGTCTTTCTGAACCCGTATGTGTGTTTTACACGTGGCTGATGATGGGCCACCAGGAGTCATTGCTCCAGAAATAGGACCGTGCGCACACACTAAATGTATCTGAAAATTCAGAGTGTTTATGGATCGCCCACAACTGTTTAGGGACCCAAAGTCTCCAAAGAAGACATTTTCATTTCTTAGTTTATTTTTTTAAAGATTTTTTTTTGTCCCCAAATCTTTCAACTTCGTAACAGTGCTTGTTGTCTCACAGCTATGAAATACCACTTTAACTCGTACTGAGGCATAAAAGAACGTTGCTGATAAGCAGGCGATATCGTATCCCTCCAATATTTTGTTCTTCTTGACTGCTATCATGTCCTATCTTCAGAAACACAATCAGCAGGTGCCTTCTGAGCCAACCGCCTGTTACTTGAAAAGATAATATATTCAGCCACGAACTAAGTTTTGCTGATAACTTTTACTGCCGCCCCTTTGTTTCATCAGAATTTTTTACTCTTTGAAGACTCATGCTATATAGTCTGAAAACCATCCTGGTAGTTCCTGTCATGTATATCACGGAACTCAGGAGAAACCACTTAAAGATTTACGAAGGCTTTTAGAACGTTTTACCCTCTGATTAGATTTGCATGTCTTTGCGTTGTGATTATCCCAAATGTAATTAGCCTTTTCTGTTTACCAATTATCTGGGAAGATTTTCCAAATGCATCTTGACAGTCTTCTGACAAGAGTCTTGCGGCAGTTACAAATTATCAACAATAAGTTCATTTGCACCACAGTTTAATTCTATGCTACATGAGGAATGAATGCTATTTATTCGTGTGATAGCAGAAACACTCTAAGGGATTTCTGTCAAAGAGAATTGGGTCATTATTCGTTGGAATGAACAAGCCATTAGGAAGTACAATATATAAATCTCAAACAAGAATAAAAGCTTTATGTTTAATTTCACCTGTATAATTTCTTCAACTTCAAATACTTTTATCAATACAAATCCAAGAATGAGCTCATCAGCTCTTAAGAATGCATATTTAAAAGGTTAAGAACAGGTTTCCCAGGTCAAGAGAATGTATGTATCAAGCCTTGAAATGTGATATGAGGATATATAATATTTAAATGAAATAATTAAGTCAAATGGTAAATGCCTGGCTGGCTGTTCACTTCCTATTCAAAAATGAAAATGCTGATAATTAGCTTAAAAGGGAGTAAATCTTGTTAAGTTTGCTGGTTATCTTTTTCTAGTGGTAAAATAATTATTGAGATTTATAATGTATTGCATTTTTACTGTTTTCTTAAAAGGATTGAATAGGAGAAACTATGTTTTATGTTAAAAAGCTTTAACTACTTTTTTTTTTTTTTGAGACAGAGACTCAAGCTGTCCCCCTGGTAGAGTGCCATGGCATTACAGCTCACAGCAACCTCCAACTCCTGGGCTCTAGCGAGTCTCCTGCCTCTGCCTCCCAAGTAGCTGGGACCACAGGTGCCAGCCACAATGCCTGGCTATTTTTTGGTTGCAGCCGTCATTGTTGTTTGGCGGGCCTGGGCTGGGGATTTGAACCCGCCACCTTAGGTGTACGTGGCTGGCGCCTTAGCCGGTTGAGCTATAGGCACTGAGCCAAGCTTTAACTACTTTTAAGGAAGTAGTAATGAAACTGAAAAGTGTGAGAGACGGGAATCCACAGGATTCCATCTTCAGACTGGTGTTGGGGTGGTAGGTGGGCACATTCTGGGGTGTCAGTAAGACTCCACTTCTTGACTAGCAGGCCTGTTACCAGGCCTCTTCTTTGGTAAAATTAACTTGCCTATAAAATTATGACCTATGTATATTTGTGTTTGTGTATGGTACTTTACTAAAAATTTTAAAATGATAAAGAAGTGTAATAAATATAAATAAATTTCCACGTTTACATTGTTGCCGTGGAAAATTAGTGAAAATGAGTTATAATGATCTTCTTTGCCCAATGCCATTCTTGACTGTAAGTAAATCCGAAAACATTAAGTATACATGCTATTCAAAAAATCAGTATATAGGGAAAAAAGAAACAGTTAATAGTTTTTGTCTCTAAGCACCTATATAGATGAAGACATTATGACAAGGCAAGAGGAAATAACTATTTTTTAAATGGAAAATTCAAACTGCTCCAATAATGAAAAATAAGCCACAATAAATTCCAAACTGAAGGCTTCACGAATACGTTAGGATTTAGGTTATTCATTTAAACATGATCAAAATCTGGGCAGGTGGATAAAGAAGTGGAAGAATGTCATTTCAGGTTAAGACACAGGGGGGACCCTATGGGGGAAAAGTCAGAGAATGATAAGCTGGTACAGCTGATGGCTAATGAGGAGGAAGACTGCACAGAAGGTAGCAGTGAACAATAGTCTGCCTCACATCGTCGGGGGATTGGGATGGGGAAAAAGAGGTATGATATTTTTCTGTTGGCAGCGCAAAGCTAGCAATATTTGTCAGGAGGAGGGGGTGATGTGTGACTTGTTTGCGTGCTTCTTTTGTTTGTTTGTTTGTTTTTTTTTTTTTTTTTTAGAAATAGGCTCAAGCTGTCCCCCTGGGTAGAGTGCCGTGGCATTACAGCTCACAGCAACCCCCAACTCCTGGGCTCAAGCGAGTCTCCTGCCTCTGCCTCCCAAGTAGCTGGGACCACAGGCACCCACCACAATGCCCAGCTATTTTTTTTTTTTTTTGGTTGCAGCCATCATTGTTGTTTGGCGGGTCCGGGCTGGGGATTTGAACCCGCCACCTTAGGTGTACTTGGCTGGCGCCTTAGCCAGTTGAGCTATAGGCGCCGAGCCATGTTTGCGTGCTTCTAAATTAACTGTGGATGAATTACACTGGACATGCTGAAGAAGGAAGCTCAGCCTACAGACAAAGGTCGGTGATTACTCTTCTACCTAAGAAGCTATATAATGGCTACTCTCCTGGGCAAGACTTTTTTTCTTTTTTTTAACAATAGCAATATGCTGTCATTACCCTTAGAAGAAGAAATTAGGTAGAAGTAAGTCAGGGAGTTATGTTTTCCAGGAACCAAGGGCAAGATTGACGGCACTGGTCACCTGCTGTACATACTGCCATTTGGACACCTGCCCCTGCATGTCCTAGTGTGCTGCTGGGTTCCTTAGTTCCGGACACATGATACTATGTCAAGGGCTCTTCAGCCTGTAGCACTTTTGCATTATTTAAATTGCTGAGGAGAAGCATCTCATTGATCACACTCTGGTTATTTGCAAAAGACTGTACATTCCAGACAGTGTAGAAAGACAATGAATATGGGAAATTTGAAAAAGAATATTAACTTTCACTTAGCTTAGGTTGCCACGTAATTTTTTAAAAAAAATTTTAAAATTTAAAAATTTTAAATACTTATATAAGAATGAACAAATATCTCTTTGGTAGTCTGGCATCTATTAAAATTCTGTTTCTTGTTTTCATTTTGGATCCCCAGCCCCTCCTACTTTATCTAATGCAATCCTTCCAACTGAAAATGTACTCACACTCTAACCAAGTAGACAAATACAATTTTCAAAAGTTACTGCACACAGTCCAGGTTCAGGATTTCTACATAATAGAAATGCCTCTTAAAATGCTGGCATTACTGTCTTCTGAAAATTATATAAAAATGGTGTGATGAGTTATAAAATAAATCACTAAAATAAATAAAATATTGCAAGAGAGGGAGTGAATACCAAGACGTTTTTAAATGTGCAAACATAAGCATGACGCATTGTATCACCTTCATCATTAGGATGGTGTTCTGAACTGTGCATTCTCAGAAAGAGTCACAAAGGCAAAGCGTTAGTGGGACCTCGCATCATGGTAGAGTCTTTCTCAGCTCTTCTCTCTTTCCCATCAAGGAATAACGCTGAAGTACACAGGGAGAGTTCTTCAGAGTTCCCCAGGATCAAGTGTAGAGAGCTATATAGTCCTAGATTAGCAAAATTCAGCTATTAACTTTATAACATACAGAGTCATGTAACAAACTAGGATTGAATTTTTATTTATCAGACTAATGTTCCTAAAGCAATCCACCTGAGCCTGTAAGTGTGGGTTGGGGGAAGGCCAGGGGTACCCTAGTAATTGGAACACTGGGAATGTGAGTAACCTACTCATGTGACTTTCTTACGCTTTTGAGAAATAACTGGGTTCAGTCTTTCATATAACTTACACCTCTCTGGTGGTGAAATGCTACTGGGAACCCTGGATCTAACGGATAAGTGGATTAGTTTACAACCAGTGTAGGCTGAGCTACTTGGAAAAATGGTTGGATGTACCGTTAGTCTCCGAATTGGTCCACAGCAAGCCGAGGGCTGTTTGCAAAGAACATGATGGAATGCTGAAGATGAAAGCATGCGGTGAGGGAATTGATGGGGTGAGCTCTGGAGTAGGCAAGATAGGATGAGATTACAAACTCTATGGAAAGACCAGAATTGGTAAGGATGACAGTGTTAAAGCTACCCTGAGACAAGTTTGAAAAAAAAAATACTACACTATATCTATACTATACAGTACTCTAATATTTTCCTTTTCTTCTAACTATAAATTTAATTTGATACGTATTAAAAAATTTGAACAGTACAGAAATTTGGGAAAAGAGAAACTGAATTTCCCCTATAACTGAATTGTCCCCCTATGGATAACTGTTAATAAAATGTTGCCAACAATTCTTCTGTATTCTTTGGGGCATATATTAGCATATGCAATTTATTAATACTTAATGCAAATAGAATTACATACACACAGTTCTTTATTTGCCTTCTTACCATTATTTGTCAATTATGTATAGATAACTCTTTTTTTTTTTTTTTGAGAGTCTGACTCTTTTGCCCATAGGTAGAGTCCCCTGGCATCATAACTCCCAGCAACCTCAAACTCTTGGGCTCAGACAATCCCCTTGCCTCATCCTCCCTAGTAGCTGGGTCTACAGGCATCCACAAGAACACTTAGCTACTTTTTCTATTTTTTTTTTAGTAGAGCTGGTGCTTCCCGCTTGCTCAGGCTGGTCTAGAACACCTGAGCTCAAGCAATCCACCCACCTCACCAACCACCATGCCTGGCCTGGATCTCTCCCTTTTTAAAGAACTTCACACAAACTTTTACATAGCTATTTAAAGTTGTATTTTATCTATTAGTATAATCCACATTTAGGTTATTTTTATGTTTTGTAATTAATAGAATACTGCAATAAAGACACATATCTATAAGTGTATCTTACTTTCACTACTGTTTCTGTAAAGTTAATGCTGGAAGTATAATACTGAGTAATTTCAAACAGAAGAGAAAAAACTGAAGGACTCGATGTGAAATAGCATTGGCATTATCCAACCAGCACCAAGCAAATTCACCAACCACATATAGGAGGGCTTGAAGAGAATGAAGAAGCCCTTGTGATAATAATGCCATATGACACTAATCTTGCAACTTTATTGTTTTTCAAAGTTTAATGCTATTTTTCCCTTTACCTCTAAATTCTTACATAGCTCTGGATGTTCCATAGGTAACCATAAAGTGAATTTTTATTACTATGAAAATGTGATGACGGATGGCAGAGTTTATCTTGCCACACCCAAAGCCTTCTTTTGTTATATTATCTGGATGCCGTATGGAAGGGTAGTGTACCTCAAATCTGCAAATGTCTGAATGGGAGACCCATGTGCTGTTCAAAAGCCTATGGTTGGAATATGGGTAAGATGGACCCAAGTTGTAAATGAAAATTTGGTTATTTTCCAGTGTTCTCAAGTTGAGTTGTGTTTCTGACTTTTTTGTGTTTGTTTTTGAGACGGAGTCTCATTTTGTCACTCTGGGTAGAGTGCCACTGTGTCCTAGCTCATAGCAACCTCAAACTCCTGGGCTCAAACAATCTTCTTGTCACAGCCTCCCAAGTAGCTAGGACCACAGGCACCTGCCACAACATCCGACGATTTTTTCTTTTCCTTTTTTTTTTTTAAGAGAAGATGTCTCATTCTAACTCAGGCTGGTCTCAAACCCATGCTCAATCAATCCACCCACTTCAGCCTCCCAAGTGCTAGGATTATAGGTGTGAGTCACCATGCCTGGCCTGGTTCTGATTCCTTTAACCATTATGACAAAATTCACTGATTGAGTTTGCGAGTGCTCATAGTTTTCAAATACTTGAAATTGTTTTCATGATAAAAAGTAAAATAAAATGTTGATTAGATGTGTTACCATAGCTAGATAATTTTGATAGTCTATTTTGCACATTAGTTCAATGCATGCATTTCTGTTTTTGAAAGCATGGATTGCAGGAAGAACTGAAAGTAGATCAGAAGAACTGAAAACAGGATTTTTAGAGAATACACAAAAGCAACGTAAAGCAAAAAAGATTATAGAATATGACTTCATTTCCACTCAACAGTTCATAAGGATAATATACATTTATCTAATTTTATATTTGGAGAAATTATTTGCATTGGTAGGAAAAGTCATCAATATGATTTAGTTTTCTTTCAAAGTCTTATGCTGTTAAAACAATTACAAAAATTACAAAATAATTGCAAGTCATCTGATTTCTCTCTCTTTTTTTTTTTTTTGAGACACAGCTTCAAGCTGTCACCCTCTGTAGAGTGCTGTGGCATCACAGCAACCTCCAACTCCTGGGCTCAAGCGATTCTCTTGCCTCAATCTCCCAAGTAGCTGGGACTATAGGTACCCACCACAGTATCTGGCCATTTATTGGTCATAGCTGTCATTGCTGTTTGGCAGACCCAGGCTGGATTCGAACCCGCCAGCTCTGGTGTATATGGCTGGCACCTTAGCCTCTTGAGCTACAGGCGCCCAGCCAAGTCACCTGATTTTCTAAATAATGTCTTTGTTTTGATACAAAACTCATTGCTATTTTCAAAGAACACACAACACAAAATCCAAAACTAATCAGGGACAATTCATTGCCATTTCTAAATCAATGGTAAAGTTACCAATAAAGTTAATTAGCTTAAAGATTTGGCTGATTCCCATTGCTAACCCTAAGACGTGCATCTTTCTTGTTAATATTCTTTGCAGATGTCAGAGGAAAAGGTGAATGAACCCTGAGGAAGCGAAAGACTTGGAAGCTGTATATTTTAAATATGCAGACAGCTAAGCCTTGGCTATTGTATAAACAGAAACGATAAACATAAAAATTGCTAGCACATAATGTAATAATGATAATCTCCTTTGCTACCACACTTCCCACCACAGGGCAATTATATGGAGACCACTACACTATTTAATCACCTTTATCTATGTACTGTGAAACTGCGCATGGCACTGTCAACCCTGCAGAATCTTACAGCGGGGTTGCGGTTTGCTCAAGGAGTTGGGGAATTGCAAAACAGGTTGAAAGCAATCTTTGCTATGAATTAATGAGGCCCTGAGATCATCTGTACCCCTCATCTCCACTAAACAGGTGCAAAAATGGCAAAGGGATGATGGCTTTAAATTTTGTGGTGTACGGTGCTAAAATTATTTTCTACAAGCAACAACATGAAAGGCTGAAAAAGATGCTAAGGGGCCTAATGCACAGAGAAATTAAAACATTAACTCTCGGATATGTGCACACAAACAATTAAGATTGTTTTTACGAGGTTCTCATGCAAAAGAAACTGGTTTTTGTTATTATTAAAAAATACGTATATCGTTCACCAAAACTTTATTGAGCACCTACTGTGTGGAAAACACTTTACTAGGCATTCAGAATTCAACAATAAACAACTTCTTGAGGAGATTAAAGTTAGCTCTGGGCAGATTGTGCTCATTCATTTCCTCATTTTTTACCAGCTTTATGTATATATATTTTTTGTTTATTAATTTGTATTCTTCTACCACTTCTGCTCTGTTTTCTTGACCAAGGAGTCCCTAACACTGACTACTGAAGGAAGGAAGGAAGGAGGAGGGAAGGAAGGAAGGAGGGAAGGAAGGAAGGAAGGAAGGAAGGAAGGAAGGAAGGAAGGAAGAAATGAAGGAAGGAAAAGGAGAAGATGAGGGGAGGGGAGGGGAAGGGAAGGGGACCAGAGAAGAGAGGAAGAGAGGGAGGAAGGGGTGGAAGGAGGGAAGGTAAAAAGAAAGGGGGGTGAAGGAAAGAAACATCTGTCAAAGAAAATTTTGTTAGCATTTTCTTGGAAATACGTCCCAAGATCCAACAAAACAAAGAGGAACAAGATCTAACCCAGCATGGGAAATCCTGGCAATAGAAACTGCTGAGAATTTACATGTATGAAATATATATGAAATATATTTATTCAGACCTCAGATTGCACAGTAAGATATAGCATAGCATTCAAAATTGGAAATAAAGTTTTCTCATATTTAAAAATATTTTGTCCCATATCTTTCTATATTGTAAAGAAGTTTAATGTCATTCTGCAATCTTGATAACTTTATATATATGTGTGTGTGTGTGTATATACACATATATATCTATGCAGTTTGACTGTTATTGGTTTATAGGAATGCTACTTATTTGTGTACATTAATTTTATAACCTGGAAAACCATATATGACAAACTCACAGCCAATATCATACTGAATGGGAAAAGTTGAAAGTATCTCCCCTAAGAACTGGAACAAGATAAGGGAGCCCACTGTCACCACTTCTAGTAAACACAATGCTAAAAAATCCTACCCAGAGCAATCAAGCAAGAAAAATAAATAAGCAGTCCAAATCAGGAAAGAGTTCTTTTTTGCTGATGATTTGGTCCTTTATCTAAAATCCCCCCAAAACTCTATCAAGACACCCCTAGAACTGATAAATATTTGAGAGTCTGTCTTTTATTTATTTTTATTTTTGAGACAGCATCTCACTATGTCACCCTCAGTAGAGTGCTGTGGCGTCACAGCTCACATCATCCTCTAACTCTTGGGCTCAAGTGATTCTCTTTCCTTAGCCTCTCTTGTAGCCGAGATTACAGGCACATGCCACAATGCCTGGCTATTTTTGTTGTTGTTGTTGTTTGTTTGTTTAGCAGGCTCAGACTGGATTCAAACTCACCATCCCCTTTGCATGTGGCCAGCACCCTAACCACTGAGTTACAGGAGTCTCGAGAGTCTGTCTTTTAATAAGTAATCAAAAATATAAATAAAAAATAGGTTCAAAAGTGAATATTTACTTAGAAAGGAAACAAAGAGGTTTTCCATGAGACCCATGCAAGGAAGGAGGCCTGAAAATCTATTACCTATGGGTAAGTCACCATCTGATGAAATTGTTATCTAGACTTGGCACCTGTGACTCAAGAGGCTGAGGCGCCAGCTACAGACACCTAAGGTGGCGAGTTTGAATCCAGCCCAGGCCTGCCAAACAACAAAGATGGCTGCAAAGAAAAAATACCAGGGCATTGTGGTGGGCCCCTGTGGTCCCAGCTACTTGGGAGGCTGAGGCAGGAGACTCGCTTGAGCCCAGGAGTTAGAGGTTGCTGTGAGCGGTGATGCCA